>SJYA01002794.1:2075370-2228891 GCA_006410615.1 Neotragus moschatus | reverse complement strand
TGCTGCGATTCATGGGGTCACAAAGAGTCGGACACGACTGAGCGACTGAACTGAACTGAACTGAACTGGCAAGTCAAGATCCTCCCCACCCCATTCCTATGCACACACTCTAAACTTTGACCCTTTAAACACACCATTTACAAGACCCATCCACCTTCTGAGGGTTTGCAAACAGCCCTTGTATTACCTTATTCTTTTACCATATAACTACAGATCACCAGAAATCTAACATGCCAAGAAAGGCCAGCATAGAAAACAAAAGGAGCAAGCAAAATAGCAGAAAACATGATACCATGGAAATATGACAATTTAGGGAAAAAAGATACAAACTTACAAAAGAAAATGAAGGACTTGCCTGGTGGTCCAGTGGTTAAGAATCCAACTAGGATTCATTCCCGGTCAGTGAACCAAGAGCCTACGTGAGGCGGAGCAACTAAGCCCCAGGGCTACAGCTACTGAGACTGCGCGCTCCAGAGCTTTTGTGCCAAAAACTAAAGTCCTTGCCGGCCACAAGGAGAGATCCCATGTGACACAAAGGAAAACCCACTGTGACAACTAAGATCCAGCACAGCCTAAAAAAAAAAAAAAAAAGAAAAGTATTTTAAAATAAATATTTTTAAAAGTAATGAAATAAGTTAATATATTTTTTAAAAAATAATAGAATAAATAAATAAGAAAATCTTTTTAATATCCTCAAGAATCACTTGAGGAGATTTGGTAACTGAAATAAAACCAAAGTTATATTTAAAAGGAATAAAAAGACGCTTACTCCTTGGAAGAAAAGTTATGACCAACCTAGATAACATATTCAAAAGCAGAGATATTACTTTGCCGACTAAGGTCCGTCTAGTCAAGGCTATGGTTTTTCCAGTAGTCATGTATGGATGTGAGAGTTGGACTGTGAAGAAGGCTGAGCACCGAAGAATTGATGCTTTTGGACTGTGGTGTTGAAGAAGACTCTTGAGAGTCCCTTGGACTGCAAGGAGATCAACCAGTCCATTCTGAAGGAGATGGGCCCTGGGATTTCTTTGGAAGGAATGATGCTAAAGCTGAAGCTCCAGTACTTTGGCCACCTTATGCGAAGAGTTGAGTCATTGGAAAAGACTCTGATGCTGGGAGGGATTGGGGGCAAGAGGAGAAGGGGACGACCGAGGATGAGATGGCTGGATGGCATCACTGACTCGACGGGCATGAGTCTGAGTGAACTCCAGGAGTTGGTGATGGACAGGGAGGCCTGGCGTGCTGCGATTCATGGGGTTGCAAAGAGTTGGACACGACTGAGCGACTGAACTGAACTGAACTGAAGAAGGATTCCTCAGGAATTATGTGCTTGTGCTTAGTCGCTCAGTTGTGTCCAACTCTTAGCGACCCTTTGGAATGTAGCCCACCAGGGTCTTCTATCCATGGGATTTTTCAGGCAAGAATACAGGAATAGGTTGCCATTTTCCTCCTCCTGGGGATCTTTCCAACTCAGGGATCAAACCCATGTCTCCTATATCTCTTGCATTGCAGGCAGATTCTTTACCCAACGACCCACGATTACCTAAGCAAAAAATTCAATAGACAGCTTAATGAACTGTCTAGTGAACTTCTATTCTCAAACTTAGAGAAATCTCCTAGAATATGTATTAAATGTACAATATGTGAGAAAACAATAAGATATATAGATGATCGATCCATGAGATCTAAATGTGGACTAATAGAAGTTTCAGAATGAGAAAAACAAAATGGGAGGGCAAGAAATTACAGAAAATTTCCCTGAGCTAACGAGAGGCATGTATCTTCAAAATACAGGAATCTAGTCAATGTCAAGGAGAATGAATTGCAAAGTGTTAGAAAACTGAGGTTAAAGAGAAATTCCTAATAGCCTCCTAAAAATACCCCCACTCCTCCCAGAAAAGGTAGCCTATAGAAAAGGAAGGCTCAGAATAAGAGCAGAATCAGCGGTGGCAGTGTTGGATGCTAACAGACAGTACTGAAGATCTAGAAAACAACCTATCTAAATGAGAGAAATGGAGATCTAATGAGAAAGAGGGAGAAACACAGAAAAGAAAGTCCAAATATGAGGTGGCTTCCCTGTTGGCGCCAGTGGTAAAGAAACCGCTGCCAATGCAGGAGACACACATTCAGTCCCTGGGTCAGGAAGATCTCCTGGAGAAGGAAATGGCAACCCACTCCAGTATTCTTCTCTGGAGAATTCCATGGACAGAGGAGTCTGGCTACGGTCCATAGTGCTGCATAGAGTCGGGCACGACTGAAGTGACTTAGCACAGCACAAGTTTTGGAAAACCTGAAGAGATGATAGAGGCACGCACCCAGGAAAGGCAAGAGGACATCAGCAATTCCAGTAATATCAAGCACAGGTAAGCTTATAAGAAAGACTTAAAAGATATATTACACGCACTAGAAGATGGCATGATTTTGACAAAACAGCAAAGAAAAAGAATCCATTTGGCCTGACTCAAGACACAGGCTCCTTGGTGTATCACAGGAGTTGTGACGCTGAAATCATGGAAACCACTTGAGTCGGTAGTAAATAATTTAGCCAAGTCCTAATGATGCAAATCCTTTTCATTACATTCAGTTTTGGAAAAATCACAAAGAAAGACCACCCTGGTGACAAAGCAAAAGTAAATTAAATCTGATAATGCAAAAGTAATGGTATAGTTGAATGAGAACTGAAAGGGAAAGCGGGAAAAGAATAGTGAAGAAAGGGGTATAAGCACTCATGCCTCATCTATGGTGAGAAGGTAAAGATGCTGACTAGACCGACAGACCATTTAAATGGGACCTTGAAGTGTCACGACCGAAGATGCGGAAGCAGTCTAAGTGTGCACCAACGGACGAATGGGTGAAGAAGGGGTGAGATACGCGTACACACACAGTGGGATTCTACTCAGCCATAAAAAGAATGAAAGTTTTGCCTTTTACAACAGGGAGGGACTCGAAGGGTATCGTGGTAGGTGCAACAAGTCAGAGAGAGAAAGAGAAATACTGTATGATATCACTTACGTGTGGAATATAAAAAATAAAACAAACTAGTGAATATAACAAAAATGAGGAGACAGATGCAGAGAACAAACAGTGGTTACAGGAAATAAGAGGTACAAACTATTAGGTATAAAGGAAGCTATTAACACAAGGATATACTGTATAATAAGGCAATATATCCAACATTTAATAATCATAAGAGAACGGGGCTTCCCAAGTGGCTTAGTAGTAAAGAGTCTGCCAGCCAATGCAGGAGACAGAGGAGACGCAGGTTCCCTTCCTGGGTCAGTTAGATCTTCTGGAGTACGAAATGCCTGCCCACACCAGTATTCTTGCCTGGAAAATTCCATGGACAGAGGAGCCTGGCAGGCCGCAGTCCATGGCGTCGCGAAGAGTAGGACAAGACTGAGCACTCACACCCTCCTGCATAAATGGAGTATAACCTTTAAAAGTTGTGAATCACTATACTGCACACCTGTAACACATAATATGGTATATCAACTATACTTCAATTTAAAAATACATAAATTTTAAACATTAAAAGTTTTTGAAAGTTGGAAGAGCAATGGAAGTTGCAAATAATGTCCTGTTATTAGGGGGAAAATGTGAAAAGTTGATAAATAAGATACATTTTCTTTCTTAGAAGAAAATCAGTATATAGCATGTGAAACTGATAAAAGATTAATTAGAAATATGGAGATAAAACCAGGGAGGGATTACAAAGGGTGCTCAGTGGTCAAGAATCTGCCTGCAATGCAGGCAGGTGTGATCCCTGGGTCAGGAAGATCCCTTGGAGAAGGGAATGGCTACCCACTCCAGTATTTTTGCCTGGAGAATCCCATAGACAGAGGAGCCTGGTGGGGTAGAGTCCATGGGGTCGCAAAGAGTCAGACACAACTGAGTGACTATCACTTTCACTTGCATTTAGATAGGGCAATAAGAAGGGAAAGGGTAGCGTTAGGAACTGTCCATTTTCTTTATAAGTGTTTCTGAACTATTTGATTTGTAAACTATGTGCTGGTTGTTGCTTTCATAAAAGTAAAACAAAAAAGAAAGTCATAAAAGGAGCAAGCGCACCATGTCAAGCTCTTTTACTAAAAACAAAAATCAATAATTGAACCTGGATGAAATTGTTGCTTCTGAGTGTCTGGACAATTCTGGAGAAATAGTGAGTTTTGTATAACTGGATTTATTTACAAGAAAGGAACAAAGGCAGTGCATGGAGATGAGACACAACATTTTTTTTTTCCCAACAGAACAACTGAGCATTCATTCGGACTTAATGACAGGATGACATTCTGAGGTTTGGAGGGTAAGCACATCCTATTTGTTATCAAATAGAAGATTTTCCAGGATCAGAAGGGACCCTTCTCTCCATACTGGGTTGTCCTTGTATACAACCCCTCTCCCCTCACCCTGTAGGCCCCGTCATGATCTTAAATAAAGATGAAAACTGAACAAAAATTTCCTAGCGCAATTGCATCTCCTCTAATTTTCTCAAGATTGCTGCCTCCTGGCTGTTTCATATTAATATCCCCAAAATGTAGAGCAAGTACATATTTTAATACCTAGCTAGGTACATTTCCCAGAATGTATTTTTAAATAGTCTGGTTGTGGGAAGGTTGGCAAGATACTAGTGATTCGATGTTGGGGCTACCATGCCCATCTGTCTTGAAGGCCTGGCATCCATATTATTCAGAAAAGCCTGGGTAACATTACTGCACCCTGTGTTCACAGAGACGGTTGGTTCTGGGTTCAATTACAATCGCTAGCAGTTTAAATGATAGCTGCTGTGCTATAACCTAAAATAAATTGCTTTTCTCAAGAAGCCATGTAAGCCTTTGCACTGCAACTTAGCAGAGCTGCTGGTTTTATCTCATCTGAAATTCAAACAGGGTACAAAAGCTGGGCCTCTGAACTCCTGTTTTTACCGTGACTGGCATTCTTCTACATTCCAGGGTACTCTTCTCTCCCAAACTTCTACCCTGGAGCTAGATTTATGAGAAAGCAATGTTTCCATTTTTTATGCAAGCCATCATTTGGTTCTTGTTTTTCTATTTAAATCTCACACTTTGCCTGGGCTCTTTTGAAAGAACTGTACTACTGGGGGCAAGATTCGTTCTTCCCATTTTGTTGGCTGGAGAGCTTATCTGCCACTATGGGCAAAGACAAGTGTGGAGACATCAGAACTCAAATGATTGCAGGTAACTCTGTGTGCATTCATGCTAAGTCGCCTCAAGTCATGTCTGACTCTTTGTGATTCTATGGACTTGTAGCCTTCCAGGCTCCTCTGTCTGTGGGAATTCTCCAGGCAAGAATACTGGAGTGGGTTGCCATGCCCTCCTCCAGGGGATCTCCCCGACCCAGGGATCGAACCTGTATCTCTTATGTCTCCTGTATCGGTAGGTGGATTCTTTACCACTAGCACCATCTGGGAAGCCCAGGCACTCTGTCCAAATATATCCCCTTTCCTTCTCTTCATGGGAAAAGGAAAGAAACAGCCAGGGTTCAGAACCTGAAGTAGAAATTCTGCCTTTTCCCACCCTCACTTACCCATGAGTTCTGCCCAAAAGTCCATGGACTCAGTTCAGTTCAGTCCAGTTCAGTCGCTCAGTCGTGTCCGACTCTCTGCCATGGACTCAAACTCACCAGTACTCCCCCGAGCACATTCAGACCAGTGCCTCTGAAGGGATACACAGCTGTTTCAGCGTTCCTCTGACAGAGATGACTTCTGGTCCCTCAGACGCCTTTCCACAAAGGCAATTAGAAAAGTTCCCAGCATTCACCACATTCTTTCAGATTTAACAAGGCAACATAATTAACGCTGCTGTTTTTCTGCCAGTCAACAAGAGAAAATTGCCCTTCCAAGAGATGTTTTTCATGTTTACAAAAATAATCCATTAATATGTTTCCCTTTCAGAGGTTTTTCTTCTACTGAGACTGAAAGAGCTTGGTTTGGGGTGTGCTATATGGTGTGTGCTCAGCAGCTTTTCTCTGAAAGGGGAAACTGCTTTATGTCCATGAAAAAGAACAAGCAGGACAAAAGGCAACAGAGCAAGAGGAACACTTTAGACCAGATTGAAACAGAACCACCGTGAAGGCAAGGAAGATCTATTTCTATCACGTGCATGGAGCCATGCCAAGGGGGGGAAATGGAATGAACCTCATGTGAATCCTGCAGTTGGGTTGTATGAATTCTTTGAACTTTGATAACCAGAGATTTAAGTAGACTGGTTCTCCACCAGGATCCTTATGGGGAAACTAGGGAATGGTGTCTGTGGTGGGCGGCGGTGCTGTGGGGGTGATGTTTCAGTGTCCCTGTAACTGAGGGCAATACTAATATCTGGAGGACATTCTAAATGTTGCTAAAAGTTCCACAGTGTGTTATCTCCACACAGCATAGAACAGAGCTGCCTAGAACGCCAACAGATCCCCTTTGGAAACACTGACCGCAGTTGAGAAGGCAAGATGAGCTGACTGCCTGGGTCCTGTGTTTTCTCGTTTTGCAAACCCTGGGCTCCTGGCAGATAATCAGTAACTGATGGAATCAACCAGTGGTTTAAGGAAGGTAAGTCACTTATTAAGTCAACAAATACATATTAAATTTCTCCTGCTTACAGCACAATTTATATAATACATAGGCCATAATTGACCCTCTAACGAAGCCCAAAGTGTCATTTTCTCCATAAAGGCCTTCCTCGTGACCTCAATTAAAACTAATCTCTAGGTAAAGAGAGAAAATAACTTATTAGGGTTGTAGATGCTGGAACCAAAAATTCTTGGGTTCTAATCCAGATTCTGCCACTGATTAGGCTTGTGACTTTGGACTAGTTGCTTAATCTGTGTCTTGGTTTCCTGGAAAGTGGGAATAATATTGCTGCTTGGGGACAAAATGGAGTTAATAATGATATAAAGTCATTAGAACAGTACCTGACACATAGTAAGTACTCAAAATTATATCTGTTCTTACATATAGTTTTTAAAAAGAGTTTTATAGATATAATTTTAATGGAAAAATAATTTAGATAATTGCAGATTCATATGTAATTATAAAAAATAAATCATATCTTGTATATATTTTATCCAGTTTCCCCCAGTGGTAATACTTTTCAAAACCATAGTATAATAGCACTACCAGGGTATTGACATTAATACAATACGCCAATCTTATTTAGAATTCTCCAAATCCCAGTTTTACTTGCACTCATTTCATTGTATGTGTCTGTATATGTATCAAGTTCAAAACAATTTTATAACCTGTGTAGGTTTTTAGAATCCACCACAGTCAAGATATTGAGCAGATCTAACACCACACAAGGATCCTTCATCTTGTGCTTTTATGACCTCACTCACCTTTCACTTCCCCTCCCTCAGGTCCATCCCTCAGTTCAGTTCAGTTCAGTCCCTCAGTCGTGTCCGACTTTTTGCAACCCCATGAACCGCAGCACACCAGGCCTCCTGTCCATCACCAACTCCCGGAGTTCACTCAAACATGTCCATCGAGTCAGTGATGCCACCCAGCCATCTCATCCTCTGTCGTCCCTTTCTCTTCCTGCCCCCAATCCCTCCCAGCATCAGAGTCTTTTCCAATGAGTCAACTCTTCGCATGAGGTGGCCCAAGTTCTGGAGTTTCAGCTTTAGCATCATTCCTTCCAAAGAAATCCCAGGGCTGATCTCCTTCAGAATGGACTGGTTGGATCTCCTTGCAGTCCAAGGGACTCTCAGAAGTCTTCTCCAAGCCCTGGCAATCCCTAGCTTGTCTTCCATTTCTAAAACTTTCTAATTTAAACATGTCACTTAAATGGAATCATAAGGTATATAATTTCATCACTTATACGTGGAATCTAAAATATGATTCAAATGGACTTATTTATAAAACAGGAACAGACTCACAGACATAGAAAACAAACTTATGGTTNAGCCCTGGCAATCCCTAGCTTGTCCTCCATTTCTAAAACTTTCTAATTTAAACATGTCACTTAAATGGAATCATAAGGTATATAATTTCATCACTTATACGTGGAATCTAAAATATGATTCAAATGGACTTATTTATAAAACAGGAACAGACTCACAGACATAGAAAACAAACTTATGGTTACTAAAGGGGAAAGCAGGGAGGGATAAATTAGGAATTTGGAATTAGCAGATACAAAGTACTATATATAAAAACAGATAAAAAGGCCCTACTGTATGGAACAGGAAACTATATTCAATATCTGGTAATAACCTATAAATGAAAAAGAATGTATATATATGTATATGTATATGACAGAGAAGGCAATGGCAACCCACTCCAGTACTCTTGCCTGGAGAATCCCATGGACAGAGGAGCCTGGTGGGCTACAGTCCATGGGGTCGCTAAGAGTCGGACATGACTGAGCAACTTCACTTTCACGCATTGGAGAAGGAAATGGCAACCCACTCCAGTGTTCTTGCCAGGAGAATCCCAGGGATGGGGGAGCCTGGTGGGATGCCGTCTATGGGGTTGCACAGAGCTGGACACGACTGATGCGACTTAGCAGCAGCAGCAACATATGTATGAATGTATATACATACGTATATATATATCTGAAACACTTGTTATCTATCAGAAACACAACTGTAAATCAACTACATTTCAATTTTTAAAAACTGAAAAACAAAGAAACCCTAAAAATAAAATATGTAATTTATTGAGAATGGTTTTTTCACTCAACACAACTCTCTGGAGAATCACCCAGGTTGTTGACTGTATCAGTACTTCATTCATTTTGATTGCTGAGTAGAATTCCATGGGTATCACAGTTTATTTAACCACTCATTTGTTAGAAACATCTGGGTTACTTCCAGATTTTGGCTGTTATGAATGAAGCTGTTATGAACATTTATGTAACAAGTTTTTATGTGAACATGAATTTTCATTTCTCTGAAATCAATGCTCAAGAGTGCAATTGCTGGGTCATATGGTAGTTGTATGTTTAGTTTTGTAAGAAACTGCCAGATTGTTTCCCAGAGCGGCTGTGTCATTTTACATCCCTGCTAACAACGTATGAGTGAATAGTTTCTCTGCATCCTCACCAATATTTGGTGCTGTCATTATTTTTTATTTTAGCTATTCTGACAGATGTGAAGTGATAGCTCATTATGGTTTTAATTGGTATTTCTCTGATGGCTAGTGATGTGGAATATCTTGTAGTGGGCTAATTTTCCATCTGTACATCTTCCTCAGTAACATGACTGTTCATATCTTATGCCCATTTTCTAATTAATTGCTTGCTTTTTATTTTTGAGTTTTAGGAGTTCTCTATATATTCTAGATACTAGTCCTTTGTGGAATATATGGTTTGCAAATATTTCTTCCAGCTTAGAGACTGTCTTTTTATTCTCTTCGCGTGGCTTTCACAGAGAAAAAATTTTAGTTTTTTTGAGGTCCAATATACCTCTTCCTTTTATAGTTTTATGCTTTTGGTGTGAAGTCTATGAATTCTATGCCTTTATTGACATCCCAAGACCTAGACTTACATCTCTTATGTATATATGTCTACTATTTTTTGTAATTTTACCCTGTACATTTAAGTCTGTAATCCATCTGAGTTAGTTTCTGTATAAGGTATAAATTTAGATCAATGTTTTTGTTTGGTTTTTTGCCAATGGATGTCTAATGGTCCAACATCATTTCTTTTTTAAAAGCTTGAGTTTCCTCCATTGAGCTGCTTTTGCACCTTTGCCAAAAATCATTTGAGCATGTGTGACGATCAATTTCTGAATCCTCCATTGTGTTCCATTCTGTCCTCTACTAATATCTTATTGGCTTCATTACTATGGCTATATCAGTCAGTTCAGTTCAGTCACTCAGTCATGTTCAACTCTTTGCGACTCCATGAATCACAGCATGCCAGGCCTCCCTGTCCATCACCAACTCCCGGAGTTCACTCAAACTCATGTCCATCAAGTCAGTGATGCCATCCAGCCATCACATCCTCTGTCGTCCCCTTCTCCTCCTGCCCCTAATACCTCACAGCATCAGAGTCTTTTCCAGTGAGTCAGCTCTTCGCATGAGGTGGCCAAAGTACTGGAGCTTCAGCTTTAGCATCATTCCTTCCAAAGAAATCCCAGGGCTGATCTCCTTCAGAATGGACTGGTTGGATCTCCTTACAGTCCGAGGGACCCTCAAGAGTCTTCTCCAACACCACAGTTCAAAAGCATCGATTCTTCAGCACTCAGCTTTCTTCACAGTCCAACTCTCACATTCATACATGACTACTGGAAAAACCATAGCCTTGACTAGACAGACCTTTGTTGGCAAAGTAATATCTCTGCTTTTGAATATGCTATCTAGGTTGGTCATAACTTTCCTTCCAAGGAGTAAGTGTCTTTTGATTTCAAGGCTGCAATCACCATCTGCAGTGATTTTGGAGCTCCAAAAAATAAATTCCAACACTGTTTCCACTGTTTACAGGTAGCTTTAATATTGGATAGAGTGATTCCTCCTACTTTATTATTCTATGCCATGATATAACTCAGTTGGTAAAGAATCTGCCTGCAATGCATGAGACTCTCATTTGATTCTTGGGTTGGGAAGATCCCCTGGAGAAGGGATAGGCTACCCACTCCAGTATTCTTGGGCTTCCCTTATGGTTTAGTTGGTAAAGAATCTGCCTGCAATGCGGGAGACCTGGGTTTGATCCCTGGGTTGGGAAGATCCCGTAGAAAAGGGAAAGCCTACCCACTCCTCTATTCTGGCCTGGAAAATTCCATGGACTGTATAGTCTATGGGGTCACAAAGAGTCAGACATGACTAAATGACTTTCACTTTCACACGATTGTTTTAGCTATTATAGGGCCTGTATCTTCATATATAAATTTTAGAATAAGCTGGTAGGAATTTTTTTAGGAATTGCATCAAACCTTGGATTAATCTAGGGAGAACTTATATCTGTACTATGTTGAGACTTCCAACATACACTGGAAGTTCTTGGATTTCTTTTACCAGTATTTTATAATTTTCAGCAAAAACAAATCCTAAGTGAATTTTGTTAAGTGTGTATATAATATTTCATTTTCTTTGGAACTATTGTAAATGGTATTGTGTTTAAATTTTTGGTTTCTCATACAATTAATTTGTGGATTAACTGCTGAACCCATTTATTAGTTCTGTGAGTTTTTGTTTTCGTTGCAGATTCCTAGAGATTTTCTGGGTAGGACGTTCTGTCCTGTGAAAATAGAGCTAGTTTTATGCATTCCTTTCCAGTCTGAATGCTTCCTCCTTTCCATGATGTACTACAGTGGCTAGAACTTCCAGTACCATACAGAACAGAAGTAATGAGATTGAACACGCTTGCCATGTTCCCAGTTTTGGATTCTCTTTATCAAGTTGAGGCAATTCACCTCCATTCCTAAATTGCCAACATGTTTTATTATAAGTGAATGTTGGATTTTGTCAGACGCTTGTTCTGAGTTAATAGATATGATCATATCATTTTTTTTCTTTAGCTTATCGATATGGTAGATTACAGTGATTCATCTTAAAGTGCTCAACCATCCTTGAATACCAGTGTTAAATCCCACTTGGTCATGGTACATAATTCTTTTTACACATTGTTCGACTTCATCTGCTAATATTTTCTTGAGTATTTCTGTGTTAAAGTTCACAAGAGATATTGGACTGAAATATCTTTTCGTGGTCTTTTAGGAAGTGTTCCTACCTTTTCTATTTTTCGAGATTATGTAAAATTGATATTAATTCTTCTCAAAACATTTGGTGGACATCTCCAGTGAAACAATGTGTTCCTAGAGAATTCTTTGTGGGGAGAATTTTAAGTATTATCTCAATTTTTTTAATGGTTACTCAGGATGTCCATCTCATCCTGGCTAAATTTAGGTGGTTCATAGTTTATGAAAAATTGATCCCTTTCTTCTAAGTAGCCGACTGTATGAAAATGAAGTATCTTGAACATAGTGGATTTGCCCTATGGATAAATAAATGAATGAATGAATGCTTATGTATATTTTCTTTAAGTGAAAGAAAGTGAAAGTGAAGTCGCTCAGTCGTGTCTGACTCTTTGCGACCCCGTGGACTGTAGCCCACCAAGCTCCTCTGTCCATGGGATTCTCCAGGCAAGAGTACTGGAATGGGTTGCCATTTCCTTCTCCAGGGGATCTTCCTGACCCAGGTACTAAACCCAGGTCTCCAGCATTGCAGGCAGACGCTTTAACCTCTGAGCCACCCAATGGAGCAGACCTACCCATTAAATGCACACCCCTGCCAATGAACACAAGAGAAACAGGTAAAATCTTGCTCAATGTGATTTACCAAAACATGGCTCAGAACATAGGCTCACCTGGTCATCAGCTCCCTTAGGTCATCACACTAATTGTTCTGCTTCCCACAGATCAGAAAATGAGGGAATGCTGGGGCAGACCTCCTCACTATTACTTCCTTTATTACTCCCCTCAAGCCTGTACCCGGAACACACATACACACACACTTCAAGCATCCAATTTTTCAGAGAAGGTAGAAAGTCAGAAAGGGAAATATGTCACATTTTCTTTCTAGAAATGAAACTACCACATCTCCAATAAAAAATGAGTAGGAAACACAGATACCTAATAACAAATACCACAGAACAATATTGCTGGGAACCCCCCAATTTTTAGAGCTCATAGAAACATCACTAAGGAGTGCATGTAAGAGACAGGGCCCCAGGCAGGCCATGCAATGGAACGTAAGGCCAGGTCCCACTGAGGCTCAGAAGTAGGAGTGATGAAATAGCAAACGAGAAGAGACCTTGGGCAACTGAGTTCTCCCATTGAGCAGGAAATGTTTAAAAACAAAGGCTTTAGGAAGGAAAAGGCTAGATGCTGGACCTCCCATTTAACTATTGGAATCATGCATTGTTACCAATCAGTATGAGCTCTTGGCCTCGTAAGATCTTTAGGCACTCATATCTCATATTTACTGCACATGTGCATCTCTGCTTCGGTTTTGATTTTTTGATAAACAGAAGTTTACTTTTAATGGAGTCAGATCCACGATGCTTTTCTTTTATGATCCTTTCTTTTTGCCTCTCTCACTGTCATTGGGAGAAACACTCATTTCCTTTCTAGCTTTCTAATGATTAATTTTATACATGTATTGCCTTAATCCAGCTGGAATTAATTTCAAGGTATAGTGCATGGGAGACTATAGTTCTTCCAAATTGACTGCATTCTTTTTTTTTTTTTTTTTTTTAACTGATTGATAAGTTAAAAATAAAACTTAGTTTCTGGTACAGTGAATGGACCCTCAGGCAGAAAACCAAGGCCTACTTCAAGTGTTAACTTCTTTCAAAGTCCTCCGTTGCCTGATAGTCAACTCCTAGAAATAGTTGCCTCATATATTTAATCTAATTTTATAGCTCTTCATGAAAGCAGGTCAAGACTGGCACCAGACATTTCATTGCAGCTACACAGAAATCCTTAATTCTCTACAACCACTGCAATTGAAAACTAAAATGCTTTAACATCTTTCCTCACTACCATCTCCATCACCTGAATATTACAAATGATCCTCTTTCCCTGACCACCCACTGCTATACAGTGCACATGAATGATGGATAGTACTTCTCAGTGAATTGCCCAGGCTTCCTTTCCTCACTCCTTTCCCCATATTCTTGAATATCTGATTGACAGTCAATGCCTCTGCCTCAGGAATGGAGGAAGCCCAATAAAGGGAGAAGGGAAGCTCAAATTACTCCATAATTTTTCTTTTCAAAAACTCTCAAAATCAACTGAGTAGGATAAGTCTGACAGTGAGATTTGGATATTACATTAAAAGTTCAGTTTCTCTAACTCACCAGCAGCATCACCATAGTTAGCCCTTTCCCGAAGGTAATAATAATTATGTATTTATGTATTGGTTGTACCCCTATACAATAAACCCTCTATATCTGCATCTGAGGATTCAACCAAACACAGATTGAAAATATTTTTCAAAAATTCCAGAAACTCCAAAGAGCAAAATCTGAATTTGCTGCACATCAGCAACTATTTATACAGCATTTACATGGTATTACAACCGTTCACATAGCATTTACATTATATTAGGGGTTGTAAGTAACCTAGTGCGGGCCTGCTCAGTGACTCAGTTGTGTCAGACTCTTTCGGACCCCATGGACTGTGGCCCACCAGGCTCCTCCGTCCATGGGATTCTTCAGGCAAAAATATTGGAGTGGGTTGTCATTTTCTCCTCCAGGGGATCTTCCCAACCCAGGGAATTGATTCACGTCTCCTGCATTGGCAGGCAGATTGTTATACCACTGAGCCAACTGGGAAGCCAATAATAATCTAGAGACGATTTAATACATGAGAGGATTGTGGAGGTTATATGCAAATACTCTGCCATTTTCGATAGGGGACTTGAACACTCATGGCTTTTGGTATCTGAGTGGGCTGTCCTGGAACAAACCTCCCACTGATACCAAGGGAGTATAAGCAGCAAGATACACTGTTCTCTTTACCAAAGAACTGCATCTCTCTCTGTGATAAAATCTGATCTCAGCTTATCAAAGAGCTTATCAAGACCAGCAACATTCAGTAAGGACACTGCCTTCCAAATGTGTCTGGATCAGAATAAACTTTCTTTGTACCACTTTTAGCTTCTACGTGTTTGAATAAAGGTAAGCTCACAGCTAAATGAACCCTGAGAAAGCAGTTTCAAATAAGTAAGATTAAGCAGTGTTCCTTCTTAGAAGTAAAGGAAGACAATTGTTTAGGAATGTTCAAGGATTACTCTGCTTCTTTTCAACTCTTTATTGATTTTATCTTAAAGGTAAATCACAATACCTGGCTTGGGCTTTAAACATAGATAAACAGTCTAAACAGGCTGCAGTTAAGAGCGTCATTCTTCAAAGATCACCTCAGAAAAGAGAAAGTGGCTCCCAACTTGTCACAAACCAAAAACATTTAAGAAAAGCAAATGCGAATAGCAGGTAAGGATGGGGGTCAGGGAGGAGTAGATCAGGCTTCAGATGGGCCCTTTCAGAGAGCTTTGCTGAGATATTTTGAAATGGCTCATATATCTACCTGGCCAAAGTGGTGTCATTTCTTTTCTTAAGTGTATCAACGACTGTGCATTAGTAAATTATAGCTTCACCTCAACTTAACTTTTCCAAGGTGTATTGACCATGTTTATTTTTACTATGCATATTTGACAATCCCTCAATCGTGGAGAATGTAAATGGAAACAAAGGGTGAGACTCTGTGTCAGCAAAAACCTAGAGAAAACAGCAATTTTGAGAGATGGATGGGAGGATAGATGGATGGATGGATGGATGGATGGATACACAGGCAGATGAATGGATAGCTAAAATAACCACTAGGTCATTTTTTGTTATTTATTTGCTCTACATTTTCGGGGGCAGTGCTACCAGGCTAGCGTACAGAGGAGAATCAATTCGAAATAGTTTCATTATGGAGCTTACAGTCTACCATAATAGACAGGATGGAGGACTCAAGACAGGCAGAAACATCTAATGTGTCACCAAATTCTTTGCTTAAAGAACGTAATCAAAATGAGTTACCCAACAATTTACGGTGGCCGCTGTCTGCCATTACATACATGCAAGACAAGAGAATAAAAGATCTACAGCCTCTCTTTGACATGCTTTGGAGACATGGATCATGACCATCCCCTGTATATTCCTACCTACACCCTTCAAACACAGGAAATTACTAAAAATGTCACTATCACAAGTCTCTCAAGAACCCATTAATACCATTTGAAAACTAAAACTGCCTAAGGCTTGCCTTTGCCTTTTCTGCTGTTGTCAAGCTATTTAAAGAAGATCTAAATCAGATGCAAATTCATCATATTTCCCTTCAAAGACACTTATGATAAAATCTGCTAATGTATATTTTTTGGCATATAAAATCATATTTGCTTATGGCTGATTCGCATTGTTGTATGGGAGGAACCAACACAATATTGTAAAGCAATTTTCCTCCAGTTAAAAAATAAATTAAAAAATCATATTTGCCAAATCATTTATAGCTTTTGCAACACAATCCTATTTTCATCTAGCAACTGAATGAAGCCAATCTATCTAGCAGGAAAGTAAAAGAAATCTTTATTGCCAAATCACAAGATGAATTACATATAATCATTTGGTGGAAGGCAAAATTAGAAAGTATCAGTCTTGCAATTTGATTGGCCATGTAACTGACAGATTTTCCTGAAAGAAGGTCTCCAAAATATCATCTAATCTAGAGTTCAACAGTTTGCAGGCCCTTATCCTGCCTTTCCTGTTTCAAGTTGCACACATGGAATCAGTTATCCACAGGAAGCCCAGGACTGAAGTTACGGGGTAAACAGATTATGATCCTAACTTGCAAAAGATTTACAGTTTTCAAATGACCCTAATTCTGCTGAAAGAATTTCTCCAGCCTGTGCATGATAGCTGTCCATAACGGAGGTAGATTCAGTTCAATTCAGTCGCTCAGTAGTGTCCACCTCTTTGCGAAACCACAGACTTCAGCATGCCAGGCTTTCCTGTCCATCACCAACTCCTGGAGCTAATCAAACTCATGTCCATTACATCAGTGATGCCATCCAACCATCTCATCCTCTGTCACCCCTTCTTCTCTCACCTTCAATCTTTCCCAGCATCAGGGTCTTTTCAAATGAGTCAGTTCCTCACATCAGGTGGCCAAAGTATTGGAGTTCCAGCTTTAGCATCAGTCCTTCCAATGAATATTCAGGACTGATCTCCTTTAGGATGGACTGGTTGGATCTCCTTGTAGTTCAAGGGACTCTTCAAGAGTCTTCTCCAACACCAAAGTTCAAAAGTATCAATTATTCTGCGCTCAGCTTTCTTTATAGTCCAACTCTCACATCTATACATGACTACCGGAAAAACCATAGGTTTGCCTAGATGGATCTTTGTTGGCAAAGTAATGTCTCTGCTTTTTAATATGCTGTCTAGGTAGGTCATAACTTTTCTTCCAAGGAACAAGTGTCTTCTAATTTCACTGCTGCAGTCATCATCTGCAGTGATTCTGGAGTACAAAAAAATAAAGTCTCTCACTATTTCCATTGTTTCCCCATCTATTTGCCAAGAAGTGATGGGACTGGATGCCATGATCTTGGTTTTCTGAATGTTGAGCTTTAAGCCAACTTTTTCACTCTCCTCTTTCACTTTCAGCAAGAGGTTCTTTAGTCCTTCTTTGCTTTCTGCCATAAGAGTGGTATCATCTGCATATCTGAGGTTATTGATATTTCTCCTGGCAATCTTGATTCCAGCTTGTGCTTCATCCAGCCCAGCATTTCTCATGGTTTACTCTGCATATAAATTAAATAATGACAACATTCAGCCTTGATATACTCCTTTCCTGATTTGGAACCAGTCTGTTGTTCCATGTCCAGCTTTAACTATTCCTTCTTGCCCTTTATACAAATTTCTCTAGAGGCAGTGATCTAGTATTGCCATCTCTTGAAGAATTTTCCACTGTTTGTTCTGATCCACACAGTCAAAGGCTTTGGAGGAGTCAATAAAGCAAAGGTAGATGTTTTTCTGGAACTCTCTAGCTTTTTTGATGATCCAACAGATTTTGGCAATTTGATTTCTGGTTCCTCTGCCTTTTCTAAATCCAGTTGAACATCTGGAAGTTCATGGTTCATGTATCGTTGAAGCCTGACTTGGAGAATTTTGAGCATTACTTTACTAGTGTATGAGATGAGTGCAATTGTATGGTAGTTTGAACATTCTTTGGGATTGGAATGAAAACTGACCTTTTCCAGTCCTGTGGCCACTGTTGAGTTTTCCAAATTTGCTCACATATTGAGTACAACACTTTCACAGCATCATCTTTTAGGATTTTAAATAGCTCAACTGGAATTCGATCACCTCCACTAGCTTTGTTTATAATGATGCTTCCTAAGGCCCACTTGACTTCACATTCCAGGATTCTGGCTCTAGATGAGTGATCACACCATTGTGGTTGCCTGGGTCATGAAGATCTTTTTGATATAGTTCTTCTGTGTATTCCCCCCACCTCTGCTTCTGTTAGGTCTATACCATTTCTGTCCTTTATTGAACTCATCTTTGCATGAAATGTTCCCTTAGTATCTCTAATTTTCTTGAAGAGATCTCTAGTCTTTCCCATTCTATTGTTTTCCTTTATTTCTTTGCATTGATCGCTGAGGAAGGCTATCTTATCTCTCCTTGTTATTCTTTGGAACTCTGCATTCAAATGAGTATATCATTCCTTTTCTCCTTTGCCATTAGCTTGTCTTCTTTTCTCAGCTATTTGTAAGGCTTCTTCAGACAACCACTTTGCCTGTTTGCACTTCTCCTTCTAGGGGATGGTCTTGATCACTGCTTCCTGTACAATGTCATGAACCTCCATCCATAGTTCTTTAAGCACTCTATCAGATCTAATCCCTTGAATCAGAACAAGAGTTACTATTTGTTTTTTCTGCTCTTTCCTCAGACTCTTTTAGTTGCAGACATATTAGTGACACAATAAATAACTTCTTGTTTTCTGTCTTTAGAACTCTTATGGTTGCAGGTAATATGGAAACCCATTTCTGATCCTAAAACAGAAATCATGTGCAAACTTTCATCAGTAATATAAATATACAGCAGTAATCAGTCAATGATAATAGTTAGATACTGACCTGTGTTGGGAACTGTTCTAGGCTCTTTTCATTCATGATCTCATTAAACCCTTACAATTCCTATATGAGATAACATTACTCCCTGTAGCCCATTTAAGTACTTTCATATAGAATTCCACCCACTATTTCAAGCATAGGCAGAAGTTGGCAGAATAGGAATGGGTAAAAGAATAAGATTCTGTCCAGTAGGGAAAAAACCCACAATCTTCATTAAGACTTACGAATTTTAGAAAGAGGGGGAAAAATCTGTTAATTATGATTGCAGAAGCAATATCTGCTCACTGCACCCAATTTGAAAATTACAGCGAAAGATTTTTAAAATCACATATTAATTTATTACAAAGAGAGAAACATAGATCAAGTTTTTAACTTCCCAGTCTTATTTCACATGTGCCTTCACTTTTTCCTGTTTGCCAATGTTTTAAAACAACTATAGATCATATAGCATAACACTTTTATATCCTTTTTCATTGAAAATTATCTTTTAAGGATTTTTCCCAAGTCACTAAATAATAATTTTAAAAGGAGTTTCAAATGGTAACATATGTACCATAATCTACCAATTCCCCAAAGGATTAATAGACTATTTAATTATTTTATAAATACTATATACAATTAGAATTTTTGTCTGCATTTCAATTTCCTTCTGAGAAAATTCTAGAAATGTAACTACTGGAGCAAAAATCTGAAAACTTACTTTTCTAGGCAGGCTGTCTCTATGCACAATTTCACCTCAAAAGAATTTACTAGGTCTAGGCAATAACATCATTTATTTAATACTTGCCAAATAGTTAAAAATGATTTTGCTCTGCATGTTTTAGATTTTTACATATCTTGCAACTTGTCTTGTAAAATTTTTTACTTCACAGTATTTTTGAGATTCATCTATGTGAGTATGTATTGTTCTCATTCATTCTTTTTGCTTTTCAAAAATCATCTCTTAGACAAATATTTCATAATATGTATTCATTACACACTGGTGGGTATTTATGCTTTCTTGAATTATCAAAAAAAAAAAAAAAAAAGCCCCTGCAATTGTACATATCATGCAGACATCTCCTGGGCACACAAGTCATGGGCTACGCACATGCCTTCAATTTTCTGGATGATGCCACACTATATTCCATAGTGGCCACACCAGTTTGCTCCACTAATGAAACTCCTGTTGCTTCACAAGCTGACCAATTCCTGGTATTATCAGATTTTTAAATTTATCTTGCTAACAATATGGATGTAAAAAGCTATGTAAGAGGTGATTTTAATTTACATTTCCTGATCACTTTTTAGGTTGCACAGTCATCCATCCACTAATTGGCCACTTGTATAGAATTCTACCCATTTTTTTACGCATCTTTAAATTTCTGATTATAGTAATTGTTTGTATATTTTGTGCTAATTTTCTGCTGTTAAACATTTACAAATCCAGGCGTAGCCTGCAGAGTGTCACCCTGGTTAACACTTTCCTGGTAAGATGGCTCTTGGTTATCAGGATACAAATTTCACAAGAGATATTTTTTGCCAGTGTTCATTTGGCAAAAAAATTTAGATTTATGGTACCAAACTCAATACAAAAATTTTGACAAAATGATATACAGGAAAACCCTTGAGATACTTCCCAAACATGCTCAGTAGATTGTGAGAACCACCTGCAGTATCCTTCCCTGTATCTGGTCTTTGTTTCTTCTCGCCCCTGATCTATGTATAGCATATCATGTGAGATATCATCTGCCTGAAAAAAGACCTCATGTGGATTATGCCAAAAAAGGCTCAAACTACCGCACAACTGCACTCATCTCACATGCTGGCAAAGTAACGCTCAAAATTCTCCAAGCCAGGCTTCAACATTATGTGAACCGTGAACTTCCAGATGTTCAAGATGGATTTAGAAAAGGCAGACGAACCAGAGATCAAATTGCCAACATCCTCTGGATCATTGAAAAAGCAAGAGAGTTCTAGAAAAACATCTACTTCTGCTTTATTGACTATGACAAAGCCTTTGACTGTGCGGATCACAACAAACTGCAGAAAATTCTTAAAGAGATGGGAATACCAGACCACCTTACCTGCCTCCTGAGAAATCTGTATGCAAGTCAGGAAGCAACAGTTAGAACTGGACATAGAACAACAGACTGGTTTCAAATAGAAAAAGGAGTACGTCAAGGCAGAGTACATCATGAGAAATGCTGGGCTGGATGAAGCACAAGCTGGAATCAAGATTGTCAGAAGAAATATCAATAACCTCAGATATACAAATGACACCACCTTTAAGGCAGAAAATGAAGAAGAACTAAAAAGCCTCTTGATGAAAGTGAAAGAGAAGAGTGAAAAAGTGGGCTTAAAACTCAATATTCAGAAAACTAAGATCATGGCATCTGGTCCCATCACTTCATGGCAAATAGATGGGGAAGCAATGGAAACAGTGACAGACTTTATTTTCCTGGGCTCCAAAATCACTGTAAAGTGTGACTGAAGCCATGAAATTAGAAGACGCTTGCTCCTTGGAAGAAGAGTTATGACCAACCTAGACAGCATATTAAAAAGCAGAGATGTTACTTTGCCAACAAAGGTCCATCTAGGCAAACCTATGGTTTTTCTAGTAGTCATGTATGGATGTGAGAGTTGGCCTATAAAGAAAGCTGAACACTGAAGAATTGATGCTTTTGAACTGTGGTGTTGGAGAAGAGTCTTGAGAGTCCCTTGGACTGAAAGGAGATCCAACCAGTCCAACCTAAAGAAGATCTGTCCTGAGTGTTCATTGGAATGACTGACGTTGAAGCTGAAACTCCAATACTTTGGTCACCTGATGTGGAGAGCTGACTCATTTGAATAGACCCTGATCCTGGGAAAGATTAAAGGCGGGAGGAGAAGGGGCCGACAGAGGATGAGATGGTTGGATAGCATCACCAACTTGATGGACGTGAGTTTGGGTAAACTCCGGGAGTTGGTGATGGACAGGGAGGCCTGGCATACTTCAGTCCATAGGGTCACCAAGAGTCATACACGACTGAGCAACTGAACTGTAACTGTAACTATGGATTATGGGGAACACTGTAGCTGTTTCTGTGTTTTTCCTTATCTGGTAGTAGTAAGGTTACTTACTACTTATCAGTAGTCTGGTTCTGAATTAAGAGAGGAAAATAAAGTAATTATGATAGAAAAAACAATACTTTGAAAAGCAAGCTGAGTGTCAACATAAGAGACATATTTCAGAGCTTGTAGGTGCTAAAAGGTCATCATAGCCTCAAGGTGAGCCACCTCCAGCCACTTGTGCTTGAACTGAAAGTATTTAACAAAAAATTTACTTTACTTATAAATATTATATATAATTATAATTTCTGTTTGTGTCTCTGTTTCCTTCTGAAAGATTTCTAGAAATGATATCAGTGGATCAAAAAATACAAAAACTTTCTTTTCTAGAGAAGAAAAATTTTCTTTTCTATGCACAATATCACTGCAAAAGAATTCATGGTGGCTTTCACATTTACCAAAGAGTTAAGAAAATCTTAAAGGTAACTGCCGAGAAGGAAGCAAAGCAAGTAAGAAAAGTTGCTACATCCACAGTAAATGTTTTTAACACCATTTAATTGTTGTGTTCAAGAATACAATTGTAAATTTTAAAAATCCTAGTATCATAGATTATTATATGTGTATTTCACTGTGTTTTACTAACATTTTAGGAAATTGGTTGGCAAGCTGGATTGACATACTACACTTTATCCTTTTTTGTCAATTAAAATAATGGTTATTTGTCTCTTGAAAACTATTGTTGGGTAAAACATCTAATGATCAGGTACAAATTACTCACATCAAACAAGTGACATCTATGTTTTTTTCCTAATGAATTCTTTCTCTTTTGTTCTGTGCTTGATTCATTCTACTTTCACACATTTTCTCATTTCATCCTGGCAACAACACTGCAAGGTAGGTATTATACTATAAGCATACTTTAGGAATGAGGACACAGATTCTGGGAGGTCTACAGCTGGCTGTATTCCTTTCCTGCCTGTAGTTGATATAACAAATTACCACAAACTTGGTGCATAAAAAAACAGAAACTGATATCCTCACAATTCTGGAGGCCAGATATCCAAAAGCAAGGTACATGACTGAACTCTATCAATTTTAATGTTATTTTTTAGTTGTGTCTTGGAATTTGAAACAGATAATTGCATCTTTTAAACAGTACTGGTTTATTTCTTATGTCCATATGTAACTCATATTTAATCTTTCCACCTTAATCCTTTGGCTGGGATTGTGTTGCTTAGTGACTAGTACAATGTTTAAATAGTTACAGGAATAGCAAGCGTATTCATCTCATTTGTGGCAGTAAGGAGAATATTTCCAATACATATCTTGCTATAGGTTTTCTGATATTTACCTTGTAACATGATTTGTATGTTCATCCTTTCCTAACTTAGGTTTCTGCCATGACATTAGTGTTAAAGAACCTGTTTACTGAATCAGTATTGTTTGTTGTGTTGTTTAATATGAAAGAGGATGCTATTAATTTCTTACTTTTGTTTTCTGTAGAATGATTTTGCTACTTTCTTTTAACCATGAAAGCTCTTAAAAGTTAAAAGTGAAAGTGTGAGTCATGTTGGACTCTTGCAACCCCATGAACTGTAGCCCACCAGGCTCCTCCCGTTATGGCTATTAGTTTTCTGCTAAATGCAGCTGTGGTCATTTAAAACGTGGATACATAGAGTTCTCATTTTTCTAACCATTTATTATACTAGGATTGCTTTTCTTTTGAACTTAGAATTCTTTAAGAGAAGTTTTTATTTTTTGTTTCTGTATTGTTGTTTTCCAAGTTGTTGAACTTTGCATTTAAACTTCTATTATTAATTTCTAGTTTCATTTCTGGAGAAGGCAATGGCAACCCACTCCAGTATTTTTGCCTGGAAAATCCCTGGATGGAGGAGCCTCTGGCTGCAGTCCATGGGGTCGCTAAGAGTCGGACACGACTGAGCGACTTCACTTTCACTTTTCACTTTCATGCATTGGGGAAGGAAATGGCAATGCACTCCAGTGTTCTTGCCTGGAGAATCCCAGGGATGGGGGAGCCTGGTGAGCTGCCGTCTACGGGGTCACACAGAGACGGACAACACTGATGTGACTTAGCAGCAGTAGCAGCAGTTTCACTTCATTACAGGTAGAACATGCAGCCTGTAAATGTTTTATGTTTCATAATTTAATGTGGTTTTCTTTGAGGTATAATATATGATCAATTTTATTCTAAATGCTTCATTGCTTCTTGAAGTATGACTTTTATTTCTTAGGAATAAAGTTCAATAAATATTTATTAAATAAGCTGTATTAGATTATTAAAACACTGTATATATTTTATATTTATCTGACCTATGAAAGATCAATAAAAGTATATTGAAGTCTCAGACAACAATTCTATTTCTATCAAATTTTCTTTATATTTCTAACATCTTGGTTTCATGTATTTGAGGCTATTAATATGTCAATGAAAATTCAACATTGTCTAATCTTCACTGTGAAGCCTATTTGAAAATAAATATAATCTTCATGATCAAACTTAATATTTTTATGATCTTTGATTCTATTTTGTCTAAATATTGCCAAGATTACTTTTTGTTTCATTTAGCTTTTGCCTGATAAATCTTGTCCATATGTTTTAAAAAATCTTAATGTCACTTTATTTTATTATTTCTCTTCTCCATAGCCATGTTTAGATTTTTCTTATTAGCTTAAATGGAAATTCTTTGTATTTTAATAGACTAGCTAAGTGATTATTTTATAATGAGATTCAGCTTCACAAAATGCTCTCATATTCACATTCACTCTTCTCAATGTGTAAGGTACATAGAAAATATCATTCCTACTTTACACATAAGAAAATTCAAACCAAATAGGTTTAATATGTTTCCCAGCATCATTCAGGTAATGTGAGCCAGTGTAACACTTAAACAAAGGATGACAATGCTAAAACCATGGCGTTTTGTGAATATATAACATACTCTTGCTGAACACGGTGTGGTTAAAATATCTGCACTTTTTCCCAATAGAGGACTTAACACTATTTATTTGTGTTGGCATAAAGGCCTTGTTCGGCTGCATCTTTATGATCTTATTTTATACTTTATTCTTCAGTGTTGATTTCTTTGCTTCATTCTTTTATCTGGTGATTTAGACTGCACATTCTTTTATCCCTCTGTTGGTTTGGAAGTCATGCAACCTACTTTTATTTCTAATAGTGATACCTGGTATACTAAAAAGAATATTAATATTTATTGAATGAATAAGCAAATCTTGTTGAAAGAATAAGTAAACCTTGAAACTACTAAACACTTGAAATTGTTGAGTCTACACCTAGAAAAAAAATGAGGATTTATCAGAGTTTTATTTCTGGGCTCTCTAAATATGATTTTAGATTTTTATTATTATTGGTATCAAGTATTAAAACATTACACACTTAATACTTCTTAAGCATAATTTTACATTACATATTTTCTCTTTCAAAAGTATGAGTTTACATTTGTATACAGTGTTATAAAGTTATAATTATTTAAATGTCACTTTTAATTGCTTTCATTATTAATGGTCAATTCCTTAATATCATTTACTTCCATTACTGAATTCTTAAATTTGATTTCTCTCTCAGGCACCTGAACAAGTACTTCCTAAATTTTAATGAATGTAAAAATCTCTTTGAAAAACTGTTAACATGAGATAGCTGCAATCCATCCACAGAATTTAGCTTCAGGAGGTTTGGAGTAGACCTGAGACTCTGTACTGGTTTCCAGATAATGCTGACGTTACTGAGCCCTGAACCTCACTTTGAGTAGCACTGACTTGACCTATATCTTTATGTCATTTCCCTAATAAATAGGTTGCACGTTTTCCTCTTTCTTGCATATTTGAGAATTTCTTTCTGTTACTTTTACAAGTGAAAGAAACTTGACTCTATTTGCCTTTCTTGGGCACACTCTTACAAACTGTTCCAAGCAAATTTTTTTTAGATTTTATAGCAGTAGCACCTGTTATTATATAATATTATTATATATAGTGTAACATTTTTAAAAGGGCCAGTCTGACAGCTGCTTCTTTGTAAGGTAAATTGTTTTCCTTACCTACATATTTAAAGGATTTTTTTTTCTTGATTGCTGTAATTAAAGAAATTGCCAAGTTGTAATGGTATGGAATCCTTTTCATTAATGCTGCCTATCCCAGGGACAGGGGAGCCTGGTGAGCTGCCATCTATGGGATTGCAGAGTCAGACATGACTGAAGCAACTTAGCAGCAGCAGCAGCAACAGCAGAGTATGGAAAGTTCTTTCAATTTGCATATTGAGGCTTTTTTGGTTTTGTTTTTATTTTAACTCAAAAGAGCTTTTATTAATTTTTGATTATCACTTGTATTCCAATCGCTGCCCCAAGTACATCTATAATTCTCATATTTTGTCTAATGTTTAAGTCTATGAGCTCTGTCTTCTGTATTTTTAATCTTCTCTGTTTCATTAACTTTTATTGGTTTTCTTTCTTCATTTTGACATAACATAACAATTTTCCTTCAAAATTAGTGATATACATATAGTCTAAATGTTGATTTTTCTTCCAGCTTCTAATGCAGATCTTAATTGTGTAACATTCTGGTTTATTTGCTATGTTTTCTTGTTTAAGCTGTCTCCTTCCCAGTCATCTTGCTTCCTTTTAATCTTAGCTTATTCTCTCACATGTCTTACTGTATCTTGAAGTTATTGAGGATGTTGAACTTCTAGAAATTCTTTCACTTTCTTAGGGCAAGTCATCCTGCGAAGTTACTCTGCCTCTCAGACACTGTTCCCTTTTTCTTGTCCACCATGATTTTTTAATTTTCAGCTTATCATGAAAGAGCCAGTGTTTCCAAGAAAGAAACTGTGATTGTCTTCAGTTCAGTTCAGTTCAGTCGCTCAATCATGTCCAACTCTGCAACCCAGGCCCCCCTGTCCATCACCAACTCCCAGAGTTCACCCAAACCCATGTTCATTGAGTCAGTGATGCCATTCAACCACCTCATCCTCTGCTATCCCTTTCTCCCCCTGCCCTCAATCTTTCCCAGCATCAGGGTCTTTTCAAATGAGTCAGCTCATTGCATCAGATGGCCGAAGTACTGGAGTTTTAGTTTCAAAATCAGTCCTTCCAATGAACACCCAGGACTGATCTCCTTTAGGATGGACTGGTTGGATTTCCTTGCAGTCCAAAGGACTCTCAAGAGTCTTCTCCAACATCACAGTACAAAAGCATCAATTCTTCAGTGCTCAGCTTTCTTCACAGTCCAACTCTCACATTCATATATGACTACTGGAAAAACCATAGCCTTGACTAGACAGACCTTTGTTGACAAAGTCTCTGCTTTTTAATCTGCTGTCTAGGTTGGTCATAACTTTCCTTCTGAGGAGTAAGTGTCTTTTAATTTCATGGCTGCAATCACCATCTGCAGTGATTTTGGAGCCCAAAAAATAAAGTCTGACACTCTTTCCACTGTTTCCCCATCTATTTGCCATGAAGTGATGGGACCAGATGCCATGATCTTCATTTTCTGAATGTTGAATTTTAAGCCAGCTTTTTCACTCTTCTCTTTCACTTTTACCAAGAGGCTCTTGAGTTCTTCTTCACCTTCTGCCACAAGGGTGGTGTCATCTGCATATCTGAAGTTATTGATATTTCTCCCAGCAATCTTGATTCCAGCTTGTGTTTCCTCCAGCCTAGTGTTTCTTATGATGTACTCTGCATTTAAGTTAAATAAGCAGGGTGACTTTACTTACGTGTCTTTATTTGAATCCCCTACAGGTGGATCATAATTTGCCTTGCAGAACTTATATCCTAATTCCCAGCCTCTAGTAGGTTTTTCATCTAGTGTAGCTCCCTGACTTTAGGTAGAATTTTTAGCTCCACTGCTTAGATCCATGTCCAATCTGAATACAAAAATAAGCAAACAAACAAAACAAGAATCCCCGAAGCCCCCTTCATCTTTTGCATAGCTATGGAGCTTTAACCATGACAGATATTGATATAAATGTACTTCCAAAAATATTATAGCCACATGTAGTAGGCAGAATAATGTCTCCAACCTAATCCTTAGAATCTGTGACTATGTTAGGTAAATGACAAAGAAGAATTAAGTTGGTAGATGGAACTAAGGTCTCTAATTATTTAACCTTAAAATAGATTATCCATTATTATTTAGGTGGACTCAATGTATTGTAAGGGTCCTTAAATATGAAAAGAGAGAGAAGGCTCAGAGTGACAGAATATGAGAAAGATAACTTGGCCATTGCTGGCTTTGAACATGAAAGAGGACCACAGGTAAAGGAATATGGGCAACCTCTAGAAGCTGGAAAAGAGAAGGAAATAGGTTCTCCCTTTGAGACTCCAGAAAGAAGTTCAGCCTGCCAACACCTTGATTTAATCCTGATGAAATCCATCTCAGACTTCTGACCTCTTGAACTTTAAAATAAATATATATTTATATATGAGTATTTTATATATATACACGAGTATTTTATAGCAAATTGAGAACAGTTATGTCAAGGGCTACTATCAGGAATCAATTTAATCTAATGTATTCCTTGATCTCTTTCTGGGTAAGGTGCTGATCCTACTAAATTACTCCTTCATGAGTGAATACAATCTGAAGAAACTGTACCTTTATATAAAATGAGCATGTCTTTCTAACTGTAAGAATTCTTTTACCTTTAAATTGGTAGAATCATGGCCTATCTATTTTAATTTTGTAGCACTACTCTTCCTGGGGAAAGAAGTAAAAGATCACATTCTCAAATGTTGCGCTCTCTCTGGATAGGAGGCTTTGAGGACTCAGATTTCCATATGTTTTGATTTGCCTCAGTAGGTATCTCTCTACTCAGTGGTTCCTGGAAATCATCATGTTTACTCAAGATTTAACTCAAGAAGCTAAAGTCATTGATAAATATTAAGAGGAAATTTACAAAGGCATGTTAAGCAACAAACTATAATTCCTAAAAGTAACACATTATTACAGTTAACAAAGCACTGCTTTCTACCGTGCTAGTATTGAAGGTCACATGGCTGCCAACACTCTTCACAAGACCATGCTTCTCCTACAAAATTTCTGCCCAGCAGATAAAGGGCCAAAGCACAACATAGCTCAGTGAGCAGCATAAACTCACTCACCCATGTGTACTAGGTGTTACACCACCATCAGGCTTCCCTTTGTTCCTGCTATAAGAATCACCTTATGCTTGTATGCTAGATATAGCTGTTCTAGACGCATAGTTCTTTAGTTGGACCAGCACTGAATGAAGAGAAAGGTTCCTTACTATTAGTCTGCAATAGGGTCTAATATTTCTACAACTGAAATTATCAAACAAAACAAAGACATTATATATCCAGGAAGATTAAGTCAAAACGTAGGAGACAGATAGAGGAGAGCCATCAATTTGTCAGGAAAGTGTGGTTACTTGATGGCATTCATTGCTTAGTAGACATGCAGAAAATACTGAGAAAATTAAGCAGGCTAACTTGAGAAGGATCAGAAGGCAAATTTGAAAATGGATATAAGGTAAGGAACACTAGGCCTTCCCTAGTAGCTCAGCTGGTAAAGAATCTGCCTGCAATGCAGGAGACCTCAGTTAGATTCCTGGGTCGGGAAGATCCCCTAGAGAAGGGAATGGCTACACACTCCAGTATTCTGGCCTGGAGAGTCCCATGGACAGAGGAGCCTGGTGGGCTATAGTCCTTCAGCTGGAGCCTTGGGGGTCACAAAGAGTCAGACAGGACTGAGCAACTAACCAGCAGCAGTAGGAAACACTAAGATACTAAATTTTCTCTGGGCATGACCCTGCCCTGGTAGAGGAACTGGGAGGCTCCTCTTGGTAGTGTTAGACAACGTGAACTCAACATGAAGGAAAATGAAAAGCATCATGACTCTTTAACAACAAACAAATATCTTCACTCTTATGGGAGCGTATGACACAAGTGGTTAATAGCATAGGCTCTGAAGTCAAACTATGAAGGTTCAAACCCTGGATTTCCGCCTGAAAGGAATGCTATGAAACTTCCTTATGCCTCATTTCCTACATCCATATACTGGGGATAATATTGTTACCTCTCTGGCTACTTTGGGAGCATCGGCTATGATAAAACATGCAGAACTCCTAGTATAATGCCTAATACCTAATAATCACTGCATATAACTGCTGCTGCTAGGGAGAAACTGCAAAGCCTTCTGGGTAAGAATAGGATTCTGGAACAAGACTGTCCAGGTCCTGCCATTTAATACCTGTGTGATCTCAGGAGACTTATTTAACTCCTTTGTGCTTCACTTTCACCATCTGTAAAATGAGGATAATAATAATAGCCATCAGTTATTTTGAGAATTAAATAAGTTAATATTTATAAAGTGTTTAGGAGAGCACCTGGCACATAATGTGTTGATTAATAAATTATTCAGTTCTCTTCAGCTTTTAAACTGTGATCATGGAAAACCAAGGTCTCAGTCGCGTACTCTGAGGGGCCATGTGGTAGAGAAAAGTTAAGGCACGTAGGGTCCAGCCCTACTCTCTATTCAAAAAGAATAACTTTATTTCACCTAGTGAGCTTTTGGCAAAATTTTCTCTGAGTAAAGGGCCTTAGTGTTTTAAAAGAAAAAACAAAGAAAAAAAGAAAGAAAGAAAGGGAGAGAGAGAAGGAGAGAAGGAGGCAGGAGAAAAGAAAAGGAGGAAACAATCTCTTCTATACTAATGTACCCTCATAAAATTTCTATTGTCAATCCAGTTTTTATAAAACATTCAAAGTTTTATGTATATTATATAGAGAACTTAACCATGTAATTTTCAAGGTTCCTTCTAGGTAGAAAGTTCCCTGTCTCTTGAAACATGAATTCCAGTAAATTCAAATTTTAAAGACATACATTCTCAAACTTCTTGTTTAGGGTTAAAAAAAAATCTCAATAACTCCAATTTACCGTGAAAATTCTGATTATTCACCACAGTCAAATGAATAGCAAATCACCCCTGAGTTCAAGTGCTTGCTATGCAAAACTGCCCATTTCCTAGAACATTCAGAAGTCTGTTTTTAAATTGCTCTTTATTAATTTTGCTCACATGATGGTTTCTCTTCAAAGGAACTTGGAAAATGTGCCACCTTAAGTATTAAGGAGATAAAGGAGAAATGAGGAAAGAAAAACATAGTACCATTAACAAAAGGAAAGAAAGTCCATGGATCAGAGGTCTGGGCTCTGGAAGACATTTTTTAAATGTCACCAGACAAAATTTATGATATAAAAGGGAATATTCCTTCCTCATCCTGAGTATTGTTATCTACATGAATAATAAATCAAAAGGCTTTATCCATTTATGGCTGAACATTATGACCTTAGATAGGCTGGTGATGTGATTTATTCCACTGATACCAATGAAACTGAAACCCAGTGAAAATACCACTGGATTGGCCCAAGATTCTGGAAAATCAATGAGGCTTGGGAGGACAGTTTGAAGGAAGAGTATTTTAAAAATGCAAATATTTTTGGCACCATTAAATCAGTAAAGTCATTATGATTTCTTTTAAATAACTACCCTTCAGCCTTTGCTACATAGCAAACTCAAGTACATTCAAACTTAACAGGGTTGTCTATTTCATAAATTTATGGAGAGACAGCACTAGTATTTATCCCCAAATTAGATTGATTTATTAACATTTTACTTTTAAAGGATTAATGCAATGTGATCCATGTATATGAAACTTAAACATGTGAAACTTATAGTGATTAGAAGCATACATGCAAATGTGCGTGCTTAGTCCCTTCAGTCATATCTGACTTTGCAACCCTATAACCTGTAGCCCGCCAGGCTCCTCTGTCCATGGGATTCTCCAGGCAAGAATACTGGAATGGGTTGCCATGCCCTCCTTCAGGGGCTCTTTCTGACCCAGGGATTGAACCTGCATCTATCTCTTTTGTTTTCTGCATTAGCAGGCCAGTTCTTTACCACTAGTGCCACCCAGGAAGCCCCCTCGTAGCATACCCGTTAATGATTAAATAATGAAGAAATGAAATGAAATAATCATTGCAAAGAAGAGTGTAGTGACTAGCTCTAAGATGTCAGAGAAAGGACTGAGACTGAGATTGTTTTCCTGGGACTCTTGGGACACTGGAAACTGTCTACGTCTTGATCTGAGTAAACCTTGACATGGGTGTTCATTGACAATTGTTCATTGAACTAGGTCTCATGTATATTCACTTATACTATTCACTTATACTAATTATATTTATAAGTATATTCACTTATACTAATTATACTAAGTATATACTAAGTATACTATAATATATTAAGTATATTCACTTATACCAATCATATTTCACAACTGTATTTAAATAGGATATTCTAGATAACTCTCCAATCTATTACACAGGCCATTTGTTTTTATTGCTGTTGATGTTTAGTCGCTCAGTCGTGTCTGACTCTTAGCAACCCCATGGATTTCATCCCATGGACTGTAGCCTGCCAGGCTCCTCTGTCCATGGAATTTCCCAGGCAAGAATACTGGAGTGGATTGCCATTTCCTTCTCCAGGGGATCTTCCTGGACCAGGGATCAAACAAAGGACTCCTACACAAGTCATAAAAGTATTCACTGTATATTTGAAATTCAAATTTAACTGGGNACTGTAGCCTGCCAGGCTCCTCTGTCCATGGAATTTCCCAGGCAAGAATACTGGAGTGGATTGCCATTTCCTTCTCCAGGGGATCTTCCTGGACCAGGGATCAAACAAAGGACTCCTACACAAGTCATAAAAGTATTCACTGTATATTTGAAATTCAAATTTAACTGGGAGTCCTTAATTTTATTAATATCTGGCACACACTTACCCTAATCAGAATAGTAGTTAGATTATAAAGACTTATTTAAAAAGGGGACACAATAAACCACAAATACAATGTGTTCTTAGAAGTCTTGGTCGTACTTGTTTTATATTCTATTAATATGATAAATCTGTGTCTCATGGTTTGTGACTAACCCCCAGGGTTCTTGTGCCCAGGGACTTAAAGTAGGCGCAGATGCAAATTATAATTTACTTACAGGGAGGCAAAGAAGCTGACCTTTTATAAATACAGCCACAGCTTTAAGAAAGGAGAGCTTCAAGTCAGAAACAAATCTGAAAAAAATTTTTAATCTGCTCTTTTTTTAAAGCAATGATTTGCCTTTTGTTGTGTGCATTTGTTTGCACAGGAAAGGAAAAGACAATCAAATAGGTAAAATGGATGCTATATTGCTCTCTCATACATGAAGAATTACACATCTGTCTAACAATACTAACCACTCTGAAAGATAATTATGGATCAATGCTTTAAAAAATATCTTGAATTGCCTGTAGAAATGGCAAGGAGAATTCAATTAAATTGTTTGTAAAAGCCAGAGTCTTTTTTTTTCCTATCCATCTGCTACTTGAAATGGGATGACCTTTCAAATAGTGCTTGCCGTTCTCAAAGCAAACTCTAAATAAAGAAGTGGAATGTGGGGTTTTTTTCCCTCTCCACCAGGTTCAGCATAGATAGAGCATTTGTACCGACATTCTACACCACTCAAAAGAATGCAGATTTGGCTTCCAGAAAATAAAAGATGCATGTTAGGAATATCAGTCAGGTTCTGTCCCATGCCTTCAGTCATGACATTTGCCTTCTATCAGAAAAGTGTGCAGCTTCTGAGATAAGTGTTTGAGAATTAGCTACATGAACTAATTTACTCCCTGGGGAAAAACTGGAAACCCCGCCCCCAAACAAATGAGATAAAGTAAACATGTAGTGAAGAATCCCCTGTTAAGCTGCCTATGGCAGGAGAGCCAATTCAGAAAGGTCAAGTGTTTAAGTACAATAGACTCAAAACAGATTTTTCCAAAGTCCCCTCTCTAAGCCTTACATTATCAACTAACAGTTTGTACTATGAGATTATTAACAGCAGTACTTTCTTCACTGAGTCTATATATTTTTTACCTTATTTTTCTTTTACTATTCTAGTTGCCCCTCTTAATTTTTTAAACTTTTCCAATTAAGTCTTCAGACACGACCAAGCGACTGAAATGAACTGAATTAAGTATTTTATGTCTTTTTTTTTAAATCAAGATGTTTTAAGAGATACAATGTATAGCAAAAGTACAAGAGGCATAAGTTAAAAAAAATTACAGGAAAATACACAATATAATTACCACATCACCCAGAGAAAACTAGTATTAAGTCTATTATGTGTACTTCCATTCATTCTAATGTATAAATATATCTAAAGAGGGACCATCAGTTCAGTTCAGTCCAGTCATTCAGTCATGTCCAACTCTTTGCGACCCCATGAATTGCAGCATGCCAGGCCTCCCTGTCCATCACCAACTNCTTTGTTTTCTGAATGTTGAGCTTTAAGCCAACTTTTTCACTCTCCTCATTCCCTTTCATCAAGAGGCTTTTCAGTTCCTCTTCACTTTCTGCCATAAGGGTGGTGTCATCTGCATATCTGAGGTTATTGATATTTCTCCCAGCAATCTCAATTCCAGCTTGTGCTTCTCCCAGCACAGTGTTTCTCATGATGGATTCTGCATACAAGTTAAATAAGCAGGGCGACAGTAGACAGCCTTGATGTACTATGCAATAATCGGAACCTAACACACTAATCAACTATTTTATGCATATCTCTCTATGTCATAAATGTGTGGAAAGGAAATGTTGACTGCATTCCAGGAAATAATGAATGTTGCCCACAGTGTGTTCTTCAGGGGACAAATGGAGAGTTACAACATCTTACACCATTGAACGTGAATTTTCATTGTAACTACATAACTCTGTATGTGTGGTTGTACGTGTGTACATAGTTGTAATACAGTTTGTAAATGTATTTTCTTAAACACTCTACTACTTATGAATATAGATATTTACAGCTTTTTTTCATTATTATAAACAAAGCTGTAGTGAAAATCCACATGCAAATCTTCACAATTGTTTCCTTAGCATCATTTTCTGGAATTTGTGTGGCTGGACAGAAAAGTATGAACATTATCAGAGTTTTTCAGTTAATATTGCCAAACTGCCCCCCAGAAGTTTTACCAAGTGTTATAAATACTCAGTGTATAATACTATAAACTCTGCATAACAATGAGAAGTATTAATTTTTTGACAGTTGACAATCTGAGGAAAATCTCATTATTGCTCTATTTATCATTGCCTTGACTAATGAAACTGAAAGTTTTACTAGTGCTTTTATGTCTTTTCCTTTGTGAATTACGATTCAAATCTTTTGCCTACTTTTCAATGAGGTAAAAGCATTAACTTAAAAAACAGTAAAACCATGAGGATTTAAGATAAATCCATACACATGTAATCCTGGAAGAGGGCACTGTAACCTGTTCCACTATTCTTGCCTGGAGAATCCCATGGGCAGAGGAGACTGGCGGGCTACCATCCATAGGATTGCAAAGAGTTGGGCACGACTGAAGCGGCTTAGCATGCATGCATGCATACATATATACAAAAATGTTAAAGAGAATTCATAATTATTTTAATTTTAGAAATAATAGACAATGAAACATAACAGATAAAATAATAAACACATACATGTGTATTTTAACAAATACATTTTTGTTTAAACAAATTAAATAAAAACATACATAAAATAAACCAATATTTTCCCCAGCTCTATTCCCAGTCTCATTTTCCCATGGTAAATAGTAAAAAACAAAAAGCTTATTCATCCTTCCACATCTTTCTCTGGCTTCATACAAAATATATACAAGCAGATTTATATACAGAGGCACTCTTTCCTTTTAATTTTAATAGGCTCATACTTTCCTGAGTACTATTCAGTTACTTAATTATGGACACACTGGACAGGACATATAGATCTACCTAATTACTTTTATTCATTGCAAAATATTCCATGGAACAGTTATAAATATGTTCAATAATTTCCCAATTAATGAGCTATTTTTTGGTTAATTTCAGCTTTGTTTTGTTTTTGCCACTACAAACAATGCAGCAAACATTCTTGACTAGACATTTTTTATATGGTACTGACTCCTAATAGTAGAGGTACCATGTCAAACAGCAGGTATACCATTAATTTTGATAGCTACTTCCAGATCTACCAGGATATGAAAACTTTTTGCTTCATCATTATAATATGAATTTGTATTTCCATAACTACTAGTTAGGTTGAGCAGATCTTCCTAAATCTACTGGTGATTTAAATTTTCCCATTTCTAAAGTGCAAATTAGTTATCTCTAGCCTTTTTTTTTTTCAAATATGGTGTATAAACATTATCTCATCAATGTAGAGGAGAGTTCCTAGTTTTCTTACATTTATAATGTTTATATCTTTAATTCATAAATTTCATGGAGAAAATAGAAGGATATCATTTACAAAATACATATGAAAAGTCAGCCTTTACATCAGTTTTTAAACAGACATACAATTCCCACTAAATGAAAAAGACACTTTGATTATATATTTAGCTCATTTTTACCTATTTCATTGGTTTCTGACTTTTTTCTATTCCAGAAATCAATTTCTCATGGCCAATAACATACTGTTTTCATAACAGCAACTCTATATGAAGTTTTAATATCTAGAAGGAAGAGTCAAAATAAAAATCTGTTGCCATTCTGACTGGAATTCCATTAACATATGTATTATTTTAAAAAGGAACGAATCTTATAATATTTGGAAACATTAGAAAATATAGTATGACTGTTTTCTTGTTAAATTTGTTACTAAGAATTTTATATTTTTGTTTACATAAATGAATTTTTTCTAATTCTATGTAACTGGTTATTAATGGTGCAGAAGTTTTGCTTTTCATGTATTTACCTTGTAGCCATTCCTCTTACATGTTTCTTTAGTAATACTCTGTAACAGAGTCTTACCATTTCTAAGAACATAATCATATCTGAAAATGAAAATAACTGTGTCTGATTTTTTCTGATGTTTATACTGCTTAATTCCACTGCTTAATTGCATCATACAGAACCCACAATATACTGCTAAGTTACAGTGTTGACAGCAAATTTCTCTCTGCACTTTTCCTGACTTTAAGACAACTGGCTTTTAAATTTCACTATTTAATATAATGTGATGGTAAGTTTTTATAAATATTCTTTATTATGTTTCATTAACTTCCATTATGCCTATTTTACTTAGGAAGTTATTAGAAATAACTAATAAATTGTGTCAAATTCCTTTTTAGTATGTGTAGTGGGTTGAATAGAGTCCTCCCCAAATTTATTGCCACCTGGTAACTTTATTTTGTAATAAGGTCTTGGCATATGTGCTTAGTTAAACTAAGATGAGGTCATACTGGCTGAGGGCTCTAATCCTATGACTGAGCTCTAATCCAGAGACTGGCGTCCTTCTAAGAAGAGAAAATAGAGACATAGAGAGATAAACAAGGAGAACTCCACCTGATGACAAAGGCAGGTATGGAAGTAATGTATCTATAGGCCAAGGAACCCAAAAGACTTCCAGCAACCACTAGAAATTAGGAAGAGGCAAGGGAGGATCATCCCTTTATACACTTCAGAGAGAGCTTCATCCTGTTAGCACCCTGGCATCCAGGACTGTGAGAAAAAAACATTCCTTTTGTTTTAAATTACCCAGTTTGGTAATTGGTTACAGAAGCCTAGGAAACTAGCACATGTATTGATATAATCATATTATCTTTATCTTTTAATCTGCTAACGTGATGAATGCTAATGCTTAAACTACAGCACAACTGCATTCATCTCCCACACTAGCAAAGCNAAATTACCCAGTTTGGTAATTGGTTACAGAAGCCTAGGAAACTAGCACATGTATTGATATAATCATATTATCTTTATCTTTTAATCTGCTAACGTGATGAATGCTAATGCTTAAACTACAGCACAACTGCATTCATCTCCCACACTAGCAAAGCAATGCTCAAAACTCTCCAAGCCAGGCTTCAACAGTACGTGAACTGTGAACTTCCAGATGTTCAAGATGGATTTAGAAAAGGCAGAGGAACCAGAGATCAAATTGCCCACATCCACTGGATCACTGAAAAAGAAAGAGAGTTCCAGAAAAACATCAACTTCTGCTTTATTGACTATGACAAAGTCTTTGACTATGTGGATCACTACAAACTGTGGAAAATTCTTCAAGAGATGGGAATACCAGACAACCTGAACTGCCTCCTGAGAAATCTGAATGCAGGTCAAGAAGCAACAGTTAGAACTGGACATGGAACAACAGACTGGTTCCAAATCAGGAAAGGAGTATATCAAGGGTGTATATTGTCACCCTGCTTATTTAACTGATATGCAGAGTACATCTTGAGAAATGGTGGGCTGGATGAAGCACAAGCTGGAATCAAGAATGCCAGGAGAAATGGCAATAACCTCAGATATGTAGATGATATCACCCTTATGGCAGAAAGCGAAGAACTAAAGAACCTCTTGATGAAAGTGAAAGAGAAGAGTGAAAAGATGGGCTTAAAACTCAACATTCATAAAACTAAGTTCATGGCATCTGGTCCCATCACTTCATGGCAAATAGATGGGGAAGCAATGGAAACAGTGACACACTTTTTTTCTTGGGCTCCAAAATCACTGCAGATGATGATTGCACCCATGAAATTAAAAGACGCTTGCTCCTTGGAAGGCAAGTTATGACTAACCTAAACAGCATATTCAAAAGCAGAGGCATTACTTTGCCAACAAAGGTCCGTCTCATGAAAGCTATGGTTTTTCCAGTGGTCATGTATGGGTGTGAGAGCTGGACCATAAAGAAAGCTGAGCACCAAAAAACTGATGCTTTTGAACTGTGGTGTTGGAGAAGACTGTTCAGAGTCCCTTGGACTGCAAGGAGATCCAACCAGTCTATCCTAAAGGAAATCCATCCTGAATATTCATTGGAAGGACTGATTTTGAAGCTGAAACTCCAATACTTTGGCCACGTGATTCGAAGAAATGACTCACTGGAAAAGACCCTGATGCTGGGAAAGACTGAAGGCGGGAGGTGAATGACAGAGGATGAGATGGTTGGATGGCATTGCTGACTCAATGGACATGAATTTGAGCCTACTTCGGGATTTGGTGATGGACAGGGAGGTCTAGTGTGCTGCAGTCCATGGTGTCGCAAAGGGTCAGACACAACTGAGAGACTGAACTGAACTGAATGTGATGAATGGTATTTATCTATAATGGTATAGATAAGTTTCCAATTCTGAAGTAGCTTATGCTTTCTGAAATAAAATATTTTACTATATCCTCATAAACAGATGGAATTTAGGTTTTAATATAAAGTTGTACTAGATTTACACAATTACTTGAGGTCCCTTCTTTCCTTCTCCATAGTCTTAATTGTAGGATAACCATTTGTTGTTGTTGCTGTTCAGTCATCCAGTTATGTCCAACTCTTTGCAACCTCATGGACTGCAGCATGCCAGGCCTCCCTGTCCCTCACCATCTCCCAAAATTTGCCAAAGTTCACGTCCATTGCATCGGTGATGCTATCCAGCCATTTCATCCTCTGATGCCCTCTTCCCCTTCTGCCCTCAATCTTTCCCAGCATCAGGGACTTCTCCAATAAGTTACCTCTTCACATCAGATGACCAATATACTGGCGCTTCTGCTTCAGCATTAGTCCTTCCTACAAGTTTTGAGGATAGATTTCCCTTGATTTACTGGTTTGAGGTCCTTGCTGTCCAGGGGACTTTCAGGAGTCTTCTCCATCACCACGTTTTGAGGGCATCAATTCTTTGGCATTCTGCCTTCTTTATGGTCCAGATCTCACAACCATACATGACCACTGGGAAGACCAGAGCCTTGACTATATGGATCTTTGTCAACAGAGTAATGTCTCTGCTTTTCAACTCATGATCTAGGTTTCCTGCCAAGAAGCAACCGTCTTCTGTTTTCCTGGCTGCAGTCACCATCTGAGTGATTTTAGAACCCAAGAAGAGGAAATCTGTCACTACTTCCACCTTTTCCCCTTTTATTTGCCATGAAGTAATGGGACCAGATGCCAAGATCTCAGTTTTTTTAACATTTAGTTTTAAACCAGTTTTTTTCACTCTCCTCCTACATCCTCACCAAGAGGCTTTAGTTCCTCTTTGCTTTCTGCCGTTAGAGTGGTATCATCCACATATCTGAGGTTGTTGATGTTTCTCCAGCCTATCTTGATTCCAACTTGCAAGTCATCTAGCCCAGCATTTCTCATGATGTGCGCAGCATACAGGTTAAACAAACAGGGTGACAGTGGACAGCCCTGTTGTACTTCTTTCTCAATCTTGAACCAATCAGTTGTTCCATACAGAGTTCCAACTGTTGCTTCTTGATCCACATACAGGTTTCTCAGGAGACAGGTAGGATGGTTTGGTATTGATAACCATAGGGAGCATCGATTTTTTAAGCATAGACTTAATTTAGCTATAAACCTATTTGGGCCTAGTGCCTTTTTTTGTTGTATGTCTTTAACAATCTTCTACTTTCTTCTATTATTATTATTGTAAAATTTTTGACTTTTCTTATGTGAATATTGATATTGCATACATTCTTAAAGAATCACCATATCTAAATTTGCAAATGCATAGCTATAGAATTTTTTCAAAAATCTAATAATATCAGTATTAATGGATAGAGTTGCCCAGGCACCTAAGAGGGTACGTACCCCATTCCTCCCACACTACCTGGGGACTGAATCAAATGAGGACAATCCTCAAAGAAAGAAAAGAACCACTCCTTAGTCAAGACAGAGCAGTAGCTCTTATCCCTGGTTAGAATCTCTAAAGAAACCCATGGGGAATGTTTTCATATTCATCATCAGGAATATGTCACAACAAAACCTAGATGGCTGGTCATTCGATACTTTTCAGGAGTCTTAAAAAAAATTAGCAAAAAATTCTTAACATTTCCATGGAGCTACAATAAAGTTTCTATTTTCTGAAAACACTTGACAAAGGAAGGATGTGATGATTTGGGACATTGGGATTGACATATGTACACTATTGCTATTATGAATAAAATAGATAACTAATGAGAACCTACTGTATAGTTCAGGGAACTTTACTCAGTGCCATGTTGCGACCTAAATGGGAAGAAATTTATAAAAGAAAAGAATAAAGCTGATTCACTTTGTTGTACAGTAGAAACTAACACAATACTGTAAAGCAACTATACTTCAACAAAAATTTAAAAATAAACTAACTTGCATTCATCAAACACAAATAAAATTTTAAAAATAAACACATAAAAATAAAAGAATCATTCTTCCCTTATACTTGCACACATTTCAAAATACCTTCAATATTTCTAAGAAAAATTTTTCTTTACAACTCAGACTTTCCACTGATATCCTTTTATTCATAGCAGATGGAGAAATCAGAGTAACATATTTGCTCTAAAATCATTAGTGTTGCATCAGCACTTCCAATCTAAACGGCATTTCAAGGGGTTATTGTTACGTGGATCAAGAGTTTGCTCTAGGCACTAAAAGACATAAAAACAACTATGAAACTTTTTTGCAGTTAGCTTCCACATCTTAATTTCTTCAACATCAGTCTAGCAGGCTTTTAAGAACGAATCAAAGGGGGAGAAAACAGTGGTCCAAGTCAGGCACGGGTCATACTTTGTTTACTGGCTAATGTTAAGATGCTAAGTCGCTTGAGTCGTGTCCGACTCTGTGCGACCCCATAGACAGCAGCCCACCAGGCTCTGCCGTCCCTGGGATTCTCCAGGCAAGAACACTGGAGTGGGTTGCCATTTCCTTCAATGTGTGAAAGTGAAGTCACTCAGTCGTATCCAACTCTTAGCGACCCCATGGACTGCAGCCTACCAGGCTCCTCCGTCCATGGGATTTTTCAGGCAAGAGTACTGGAGTGGGGTGCCATCACCTTCTCCGTGTTTACTAGCTAGTCTATGATAAATCATCATAGCTACTTTCAAAAACAATGTTCTCACAACTGACCATCAACTGCTCATTGATGGGTTCCCTGAGAGACCGGAAATATTTTCTTACCTTCAGATAACCTGACTTTACCTTTCTGATACTTTAGCCTCCTGAAACACCTAAAAGTAGGTGCTCAGCTTCAGATAACTGCTACAGTATCCAAGAGCTAAACAGCCCCTGGCTTAAGAATAAGGCAATTCATGAGGGTTTCTTAGCACATACGGTGTTAAGTCCCTCATGAAAAGTCTTTTAAGATTTCCCACACATCAGGGAAAATGTAATCTTGTGTAGACACAAGAACAATCACAGAAAATGATACCAGATAGCACACATTCATACTTTATATTTCTACAGTGCATTACAATTTTCAAACTACACTCATGATACTTTTTGTACTTCATCCTCATAGTAAGTCTATAATGAATGCAGGATAAAAGAGGAAGGAGACATAAACAAAGAACTCTAGAAATGAAAGGGGCATTGTAAAGACCATCAATAACTCTCTCTTAACAGATCAGAATGGAGACCAGAGGAACCGAGGACCTTTGCTATCTTGCAACATCAGGCTGCAAGGCTAATAAAGTGAAGACTGGTCACCACAAGGGTTATGAAAAAAAGGAGTTACAAAAATAAGCAAAGAAAGAGCAACATGATGGGAGCAAAGGATACTAATACGGATTTTAAGTATTTTGCTTTCTAAAAAGCAATTCTATTGAGCTAAAGTTTAAAATTCAATGTTGGTCTCTGAGGACCACTTGGCTATGATGGTTTTGTGCTATTACAAAGTCCCTTAGAGAGAAATAAAATTTTGAATTCCATAGTTTTCAGTAATATGTGCAAGCCTTTGAAGAACATATTCATTTAGCTCTAAATAGAATATACATATATACACTAAAACTGAAAATTCACTACATAATTATAGAAAGGAGCCTAAACATTCTACAGTTTAATTAAGAAGCTATTCATGCATTTCCTGAACATTCACCCTCAATCTAGCCTCTACTCTCCCATCCCAGCAAGTCCTAGTTAATTATTTCAATAGTGTGCCTTCTGTTATACAATAAGCTTTGAAAATAATATTTATTTTAAAAGAGAATATATTGTCATTGCTGTTATTGTTGTTTAGTCACTAAGTCATGTCCGACTCTTTGCGACCCTGTGGACTGTAGCCCACTAGGCTCATCTATCCATGGGATATTCCAGGCAGGAATCCTGGTGTGGGTTGCCATTTTCTTCTCCAGGGGATCTTCCTGATCCAGGGATCCAACTTGCATCTCTGCATTGGCAGGTGGATTCTTTACCACTGAGCCACTAAGGAAGTCCCAGGAGAACATATTAGAAGTATATATTTTCTGTTACAGTATTCTCAAAAACATATCTCAACAATGCATAGGCCAGGCCATAAAATCTTTTATTCAAAAAACAATAGCCATTTTCCACAGTTTAGTTCAGAATAGTTTTAAAATCTGCATTTGGGATATCATCATAATTCTCAGACGAGGCAGCACTATAGAAAAAAGTGCAAAATGAAATCAATATTTTAAAAAGAAGAAATTCACAATGGTTATAAAAGACCATATCAGGGCTAGAGGACAAATCTCTGTGTTAGAATAAACACTTATTTACTGTCAGAACACACAACAATAACCTCGACATTTTTAAAATGCTTTTTATCACCTTTTAAACGTCTGGCAATAGTGAATGTAAAACAGAATGTCTGACGCACCATGGAAAGTTTTATGATTCTGCTCAAAAGACGGAAGAACAAATATCTCTATTTCCATTCCGGATCTGTACAATATATTCTTGCATCCAGTTGCTTGATTCATTTACATTTTGCTGAATTCTGTTTTTGTCCATTTTCATCACTCAAAAGATTAAAAAAAAAAAAATCAACAGCAAAAAGCCCTCAGAAGATGCTTTCAGATGAAATCACAAAGAAAATAAGTACATGAATTAGTGAGGCAACATCCAAGTGTATACAAGTGTGGCAGTTACATCTTTTCTCATCTTGTCCAAGAATTAATTGCATTGCTGAAATTAGACATCCAACCTGCTCCATGCAAACAGGAGCCCAAGCCGGAAGCAAACTCTGAATAACAACACTGCCTTCTGATTCTTTTCACATGGCTACATTTTTGACAGTTCCTTCAATATTCTAGCCGGTTTCAGTGTGACTATGACAAAAGATTAAGGTAGGCATGACTGGCACATCTGTGGTGAGTGGCAGGGAATGGAAACAGGCGACAAGTCCCTTTAGTGGCTCCAAAAAAAGCTCACAGGCATTCTGCAAACCTTTTGCATATATGCTCTGAGGAAAGAATATAAGAAGCAAGAACCGTGATGACAATTTTAATCACTTGACAGATAATTTTATGATCTACTAGAACTTTATAATGACAAAGTCTCTGACACATGGGAGACTGACAGGAATACATTCTCTCTCTGCCTCTTAGTCTCTTTAAATGTTTATATGAGGGGTTTCCAGGTGGATGGAGATGACCTTAATGTAGTATTTATTCAATCTAGCCAAGGATGAATTATAAACGACTAAATCTGACTACCATAAGATTTTCCTGGTTATTTTTAATTTGACTCAAATCACTTCTCTGGGCTCTAGAACTTTCTTCCAGATCCTGGTAGCTGTCAGGTGTCAGTAATCAGAATCAGCCCATCTGTACTTAGTGTGGCTAAAGTTCCACCTACAATATTACAATTAGAATCAAGTCTGGAAATGCCAATTACTGCTCTTCGGCTTCCCTGTTGAATATCTCCTTAATGTAAGAATGACAAAACATTTTTACCTTATCACACCAAAAAATATTATTTAAAATAGCACCCATAGTTGGCAAGAATGAAGAGAGAGGAGCATGCCCAGAGATGATCATGGGTATAAACAGAAATACCATCTGACACTACATACCATGATTTTTTTATCTTACTATATTCACTTACATTATTTGGGGGACATGATCCCATATCTTTAAAAATATTCTTCAAAACCAGACTTTTATTGCCCATATGGCATTTTATTATGTGAATATACTATAGTTTTTCATTGTTTCCACATTTTTCAACTGTTATTTTCAACTCTGGTTTTTAAAAAGAATGCTACAACCCAGCTCAACCTGGTGTTCTATGACAATCTATGCAGGGCAGGGGTGGGATGCGGTGGGATATGGGAGAGGGGGTTCAGGAGGGATAGGACATATGTATACCTGTGGCTGATTCATGTCGATGTATGGCAGAGGCCAACACAATATTGTAGAGCAATTGCCCTGCAATAATTGTATTTTGTTCTATACTTCTCAAAAAAAAAAATAAAATTTTTAAATTGCTATAGAGAGCATCTTTATAAGTACATTTTAACATTACATAGTTTATTCCTTAGTATAGATGCCTAGAAGTGCAAATACCACCACTAGCAAGACTTACCTTAAAACGATTTTGTCCTAGGAACTAAGGTATTAAAATCAGCAAACCAGTTCCTAAACTAGAATTCCAGTAGATCACCATTTACTAGGAGAAACATGTGAGAAAACTGACTGCTTATTTCCACAGCCTTGATAATGGCAGTTCCTCTGAGGAAACCCAATCAGAGAGCATGTATGACTGAGTAACCATTGACTCAGAAAGGACAAATCAGGTCCCACCAAAAGGACATTCATTTCAAGCAAAGGCACAGTCTGCTGAGTTAATTGCCTTCTGTCCGCGAGCAAAAATCCTCTTCGCAAGGCCATTGATGTAAGCCCATGGACACATTCACATCATCACAGGTTTTTACGAGTTTGCCCATCTTGCAAAGCCAGATAAACCACCTGAGCTTATAAAACTAAAAAGCCAAAATGTTGTGAAACATTCTGAGGTTGCCAAATCTTACCATACAACCCCCAGTCCCTGATGGTATGACTAGAGAGGTTACTGTCTGGAAGCTATTCTGAAGGAAAACATGACTGACCCTTAGAAGTCAATGAATAATGACATGTCACTTTCTAAAGCATCATGTTGGAAAATATTTAAAATAATAACGCTCATTGGCAAGGGAACAGTATACATATATCCATGTTCAAATAAGGGTAGGAAAGAGTGAGAGGTGAACAAAGTTCAAGGTGAAACTTTAATGTGCTATTATGAACTATGACTCTCCATATGGGGCTGTAGCTAATAGCATTTCTAAACTTATTTATGTACTAAACACTTCTTGTTTTATGTCTCCTTTTGTACTTGGCTGCTCAATTTCTGTTGACGATCTCAAGGCAGAACATTCTGTGAAACTACTTTACTTAATGTTTTCCTAAGCCAACAGTTCCCAAACATTTTGGTCTCAAGATCCATTCACACTCTCAAAACCCTGTTAAAGGCCCCAAAGAGCTTTTGTTTATATAGGTTATATCTAAGATATTTACCACATTAGGAATTAAATGGCAATACTTCAAAACACTGCTAGTTTATGTTAAAATAATAATTAACTCAGGGCTTCCCTGGTGGCTCAGTGGTAAAGAATCTGCCCACCAGTGCAGGAGACATGGTTCAGTCCCTGATCCAGGAAGATCTCACATGTGCGGAGCAGTTAATCCCATGCACCACCACAACTGAGCCTGTGCTCTAGAGCAGTGAGCCACAGCTACTGAGCCCATGTCCGACAACTGCTGGAGCTCATGCCTTCCAGCCTGTGCTCCACAACAAGAGAAGCAACCACCAGTGAGAGGCCTGGACACCGCAGCTAGAGAGTAGCCCATATCCGCCACAACCAGAGAAAAGCCCGCACAGCAATGGAGACTCAGTACAGCAAAAAATAAAAAAATTAATAAAATTAATAATAATAAACTCATTATATGTTAACCTGTATAACATACTTTTTAAAATGAAAAAGTTAGTGAGTAGGGTCACACTATTTCAGAATTTTGAAAATCTTTTCAATGTTCAGCTTTATAGAAAGCTGGCGGATTTTCATATCTGCTTCTACATTGAGTCATGACCTACTGGAGAAGGCAATGGGACCCCACTCCAGTACTCATGCCTGGAAAATCCCATGGACGGAGGAGCCTGATAGGCTGCAGTCCATGGGGTGGCTAAGACTCGGGCACAGCTAAGCGACTTCACTTTGAGTTTTCACTTTCCACTTTCATGCATTGGAGAAGGAAATGGCAACCCACTCCAGTATTCTTGCCTGGAGAATCCCAGGGACAGAGGAGCTTAGTGGGCTGCCGTCTATGGGGTCGCACAGAGTTGGACACGACTGAAGCGACTTAGCAGCAGCAGCAGCATGACCTACTGTTTTGGATTGATGCATGTCAAGAAAATCCAAGAGAACTATTTTTTTTTTAATTGAAGTGTAGCTGATTTACAATATTACATTAATTTCAGATATACAAAATAGTGATTCAAAACTTTTATAGATTATACTCCACGTATAGTTATCATAAAATATTGGCTATATTCCTTATCTATACAATTGATTCTTATAGCTTATTTTATACATCATAGTTTGTACCTTTTAATCCCCTGCCACTTCCTTGCCCCGCCCTCTTTCCCCAAAAGGAGTATTTTAATAGCCTTTTCATTGATACTGCATGAAAATTTGACAAATGGTAGTTTCTTTAAGAGCTAGTAGCAGTGTGGAACCTGAAACTGTATCAATAAACATTTAGTGCTCTATTATGTGAAAATCCATGGCCTCTGTTGCACTTTGAATGGATCCTTTCCCCATGCAGAAATTTGTAAAAGCATGCATTGCTCTAGTTGAATTTATTGGCTCACTGAATTATGCAAGTCTTCCAAATGTTGACACATCTCATTACATGATGTAAAAAAGAATCACATTTTTTAATATTGCCATAGATCTCATCAGAAAAGTCTTTAAGTATTGGGAAGCTGTCAAGTTCATGGTGGCAGATACAAGTTTTCCAAAACTCTAATTTTTGCTTTAAAGCTTGAATTTGATCATTGGCAACAAATACTGTCCAATGACTTGAGTTGAAGTGACAGGCTCACTTTATGCATTTTGGAAAAAAAATATCTGACAAATATTGAAGTATGAACAAGCATATCTCATGTGGCAATCGTTCTTTCAAGTAAAAAAATACTGTTCCATATAAAAGCAATGAGCTCAGCTTACAACCGAAACAAGCGCTTTTTCCTCAAAAACTATACTTCATTATGCAGCAGCAATGCTTCATGTATGTTTCCTATACCAGCACACAGATGCTAAAATGAGACGTGTTTTTGAAAACCAAAACCTTAGTAAATTAAAACATTTTACTGTTTCATCAAGGATAGTTTTAGAAGACGTTGGCTTTTTTTTTTTTTAAACCATAACTTACGGTTGTAAAAAATAAAAGACCAAAAGTGCAGTTTTGTGCCATACCTTGATCCATGCTACACTTTACCCACCATTGCTTTTGCACCATCAGTGGAAATGTCAACATAGTAAAAAAGACAAACAACAACACATTATTATGGCAATATAGTTTTGACTTTGCAGTTACCCTAAAAAGGTCCCAGGTCCTATGAACCACACTTTAAGAATTACTGTTTTAGGCAGCTTGGATGGGAGGGGAATTTGAGGTAGAATGGATACATGCATACGTATAGCTGAGTCCCTTTGCTGTCCACCTGAAGCAATCACATTGTTAACTGGCTATACTCTAATACAAAAGTGAAGTTGCTCAGTCATGTCCGACTCTTTGCAACCCCATGGCTATAGCCTACCAGGGTCCTCTGTCCATGGGATTTTCTAGGCAGGAATACTGGACTGGATTGCCATTTCCTTCTCCAGGGGATCTTCCCAACCCAGGGATCAAACCTGGGTCTCCCACATTGTGGGCAGACGCTTTACCATCTGAGCCACCAGGGAAACCCAATATAAAGTAAGAAGTTAAAAAAAAAAAATGCTGTTCTAGACACAAAATCTGGGTGACAAAAAACAATTAGTTGGACACAAAGAAAGTATTCATCATTATGTTATACCTCATCTCCTGGGCATGTTAACTCAAGAGTGCCTGGTAGTTGTAGAGCCACATTTCCTTGCAATGTTCACTATCTGGTCCTTAGTATTTAAAGCCTGTTGGTTTCCTCTTAGGATCACACTCATGTTTGCAGCAGCAATGGTCCCTTAGAGTTAAAGCCAAAGAGAATCTATTTGACCTGCTAATAGGCAAAGACCCTATGCTTCTCTCAGCTCTAAGACCCAGTAGTAACATGATGAATGTTATGGCTTTTCTACTTCAAAGCCATGCAAGAAAGAGATTTGGTTACTTGTTTGTCTGCAGCTTGGGAGTACCTGAGCCTATATAGCAACATGGGGTCTCTGTCAAAAAAAGCATGGCCAACCTAAGTTAATCTGCTTAAATCTTTATCTGAATGCATAACATATGGCCCCATTTAATAGCCCATGCATAGAACCTATTTCAAACTACATTTCTAGAGCTATGATTCTCAAAATATGATTCTTGAATCAGTGCTATCAGAATCATATGCAGTGCTATCAGAATCATATGTACATTACTAAACTGGTGCAGCCACTATGGGAAATAGTACGGCATGTCCCCACAAAACTAAAAATAGAGTTGCCATATGATCCAACAAATACACTCCTGAGCGTATATCTGGAAAAAACTACAATAAAAAAAAATGCACTGCCATATTCATAGCAGAACTATTTACAATAGCCAAAATATGGAAGCAATCTAAATGTCCATTGACAGATGAATGGAAAAAGAAGATGGAATATTACTCAGCCATAAAAAGAGAATGAAATAATGCCATTTGCAGCAACATGGATGGACCTGGAGATTATCATGCTAACTGAATTAAGTTAGGAAGACAAATACCATATGATATCACTTATGTATGGAGATTAAAATGTGACATAAACGAACTTATTCACAAAAAAGAAATGGACTCACAGACATAGAGAACAGACTTGAGGGAGGGATGATGAAGGAGTTTAGGATTAGCAAATGCAAGCTATTACATAAAGAACAAGTAAACAAAAGGATCCTATCATATCACACAGGGAACTACATTCAATATCCTATAATAAACCATTGTGAAAAAGAATATATATGTGTGTATATATATATATATGTGTGTGTGTTTCCGTATTCATACATACACACACACACACAGCAGAAATTAACACAATGTAAATCAACTACATTTTATTCAGAGAATAAAGGTGAAGAAAATATGCATTCCTGAAATCCCAGACGGGCCTATGAAGGCAGAGCCTCTGAGGGAGAGGCAGGGCCAACCAAGCGGCACTCCAGGTTGTGCACTGTGCATCTTGCACAAAGGTATACAACTGTTGAAGGCTGTGGCTTGGAATCTGCATTTCTAACAAATTGTTTGTGTGAAGCATGGGTATCTCAGAACGGGAGAATCTCAAGTTGTTACAATCTCTTGAAAGGAAGTCTGCGTATCTCGATTTCCAAGGCACTTCCTAGCCAGTTCTCCTACCAAAATATGAAGCCTTTTTTTCTAAACTAAAGATGCTATAGCTCTCTATAAGAAACCAGCTCTATGAGAGCTGAAGACAGGAGACACATTGAAGATAGGGAATTCTGGTATCATTGAGACAATCTATTCAGTAGTTATCAATTCACCTTTTAAAATACCCAATAACTTTTAAAATCCAATTTTCTCTATTCCTACGATATCACAGTTACCTTCATTCTTACTGTGGTATGGTATCTCAGCATGTATGTTATTCCAACAACATCTTGAAACAGTTAGCACAAGTGTTCTGGTTTCATATGAATGCTAACAGAAAAAAAAAAAAAAAAGAAAGGTTTCCTTTATCTTATGCTATATCCTTAGTTCCTTTAGGCAAAAAGACAAATTTAGTTCACTTTCAAATTAGCAAATTAACTCAGATTTTTAAAAACTATTCAAGTATCATGTTTTGTATTTAACATAAAAAATAGCTCAATGTAAATGTCATGTCTGGCAATGATCCTATTCCTGGAATATTTTACTTGAAACAGAGTGGGAAGGAAGATTCTATGGCTGCCAAAATAGAATCAAACATGTGGAAACAAAGAAAAGAAACAAAAGCACAACTCACCCTTTCCAGACAACAGGGAAACATGCAAAGTAAGTCAGTGACTGTCCTTCAAGCTGAGTACTGAGGTAGGGACATGTAGGTTTATTTTATTTTGCTTCTTATTTTGTATTGGGGTATAGCTGATTAAAAAACAACGTTGTGATAGTTTCAGGTGAACACTGAAGGGGCTCAGCCTTACATATACATGTATCCATTCATGGGGTCGCAAAGAGTTGGACACGACTGAGCGAGTGAACTGAACTGAACTGATTCTCCCCCGAACGCCCATCCCATCCAGGCTACCACATAACAGTGAGCAGAGTTCCTCGGGCTCTACAGTAGGTCCCTGCTGGTTATCCATTTTAAACATAGCAGTGTGCACATGTCCATCCGAAACTATCCCTTATCTCCATCCTTACCCCCCTGACTCTGATAACCATAAGCCCATTGTCTGCATCTGTTTCTGTTTTGTAAGTTCATTTGTTTCCTTCCTTTTTAGATTTCACATTTAAGGGATGTCATATAATATTTCTCCTCTGACTTACTTCACTCAGCATGACACACTCTAGGTCCATCCATGTTGCTGCAAATGGCCTTATTTCATTATTTTTAATGGCTGAGTAATATTCCATTGTATACATGTACCACACTGAAGAAGGGACATGTAGTTGTAACAGCTGTGAGAGCACCTGGCCTAAATAAAGCAAAATAAAAACTATGCTATGATGTGGCCCTATATGCCAAAACTCCAAGTCTATTAGTCACTAAAGAAAAGAACAGAGGCCTAGCAAATGATTTTGATGAATTCAAAGACTGTGATTATCTTTGCGGACAGAACAGCCTTTCACTATCTCCATCAGACAGAACAACTGTTGAACGGAATGTCTAGAATTGAGAGGGAGAAAAGAGCTGTGGCAATTCTAAGGTCAAATTAGTTTAGAAAACCACTGAATGACACAGAGTTAAACAAATTGTTTTACTCTGGGACTTCTCAGAGCCCTTCTGGGCCTTATATCTTTCCAAGTAGCAGATAAAGCACACAACATTTTAAATATTTTGACACTTTTTGCATATCTTTTAGTGTCTTATTAGGCTAGCACTCCCTGGGACACAGGAGAAAATACTGATAATGATGTCAAGCAGTTACATCAAATGTTCAGGCATATACCTGAACTGTGGGAGAAGAATCTAGATGCCACAGAAATGATGAACACATGCCCAGCAGCCAGACCCAGTACATCAGGTCCCTGAGCCTTTCTCCAACGGCTGCTTCAGCTCTGAAAGAAAGATGATGCTTATTAGTAAAGTGCCTTGGGATGATTGGGCAGGAAACACTAAATAAGAGCCAATTACTGCCCTCATTACGGAGTAGATGATCTAATAAACCATCCCTATTACTTACAAAGTTCAGAGCCTTATTTTTTTCTTTAATTGCACTTCAATTTGACCTAAGAGATCTACGCTGAAAAGAACAAACAAAATGCTCATAGGAAATACATCCAGAAACCATAATATAAGCTTTCTGATTGGACTCTTCTCTACTTAAACATTTTCAATGGCTGCCAATTGCCTGCAGATAAAATCCAAATTTCTTAGCCTGGTGTACAACCTCCCCAGGTTGTTTCCAACTGGCTTTTTTATACCAACAATTCCACCTTTTGGGAGCCATAGTGTTTACGATTAACTAAGATCACGGGCTTTGGCAATGGGCAAACATGGTTAAAAGTGAAGGCTCCATTCCACCACATCTGCAGATTATCTCACTTCTCTAAGCCCTTGATTCTCAAAGTGCGGTCCACAGACCAGCAGCATCAGCATAATTTGGAGCTTATGAGGCAGAATCACAGGCCTCACTGCAGACCTTCTGAGTCAGAATCTGCATTTTAAGAATATCATCAGGTGATCCCTATAGACACCAAAGTTTGAGAGGCACTACCCTAATTCTTGGCTCTGCCAGTGGCTCTGTGGTAAGGAAAATGCTTGCAACATAGGAGACTCAGGTTTGATCCCTGGGTGGGGAAGAATACCCTGGGGCAGGAAATGGCAACCCCTCCGGTATTCTTGCCCGGGAAATCCTACAGACAGAGGAGCCTGGTGGGCTACAGCTCATGGGGTTGCAATGAGTCAGACACAACTGAGCGACTGAACAGTAACAATTAACACCCTAACTCTCATCAGCTTATCTGAAAACTCAGGGTAACGATAGCAAATAATTGTAAAGTTGGAGAGTGCCGATATTTTCCTCCCCTTTGAATCCAAAGGATTTTATCATCTAAAAACCAAGTATCCCACCTCTCTTTCCCTGCATTATCTGAGGCCAAATCATTCTCATTTCTGTCCCGTTCCACAGACATGTCCTCTCTTGGTTCTCTCTTGTTTCCCTACTGCAAATGGAGAGATCTTCTAGGAAAATACAATGAGATCACAGCTTCCAAGTGGTTTCAAAATAAAGGCCAGAAGCCTTTACCAGACCTGCCAACCTCGACATCTCATCTTCTCACGTTCCTCCCAGCTCCCTCTGCTCCAGAAGTACCGTTTTCTAGTCACTGTTTTCAGTTCCTTAAATTCGCCATCCTCCTTCCTAGCTCGGGACATTTGCAAAAGCTAGCCTCCCTCTCTGCAGTGCCCTCCCTCCCATCTTTAGCTGCTTAACTCCTCCTCAGTCTTTAAATGTCACCTCAAATGTCATTAAGAGAAACCCAAGTAAGATGGTAGGTGTTTAAAGAGGGCATNAAAGACTCTGATGCTGGGAGGGATTGGGGGCAGGAGGAGAAGGGGACAACCGAGGATGAGATGGCTGGATGGCATCACTGACTCGATGGGCGTGAGTCTGAGTGAACTCTGGGAGTTGGTGATGGACAGAGAGGCCTAGCATGCTGCGATTCATGGGGTCGCAAAGAGTTGGACACGACTGTGACTGAACTGAACTGACCCTGACTCTCCACTCCAGCAACCAACACACTGCCTGGTCTACTGTCTGCACCCTCTAAGTATGTCTTGAGTAAGTAAATGCATGAGTTGTGTCTTCCCTGGTGCTCCAGTGGCTAAGATTCTGAGCTCCCAAAGCAGGGGGCCCAGGTTTGATCCCTGGTCAAAGGACCTAATACTACAAGCCACAACTAATAACTACCACAGCCAAATAAATACTAAAAGAATAATAAATGTATGAATTGATGAATGTTCAATTACATGGATATTGTGATGATCAAATGGATTGATTCCTATAAAACATTTAGCACAGTGCCTGGTAAACAGCAAGAGCACAGTGCTGGACCAGTTGCTATATATTCTGAATATGAGCCTTGCTGAAAACTAGTCACGTTTGATGTGCCCAATAATTAGAATCACCTGGGAGACTTTTAAACCTCTCAGTGGCCAGGCTCTGTCCCTGACCAATTAGATTAAAATCTCTGGGGGTGGGACTCAGGCACTGGAGGGTTTTAAAGCTTCCAGTGGGTATTCCAGAGTGCTGCCATGATGGAGAAAAACCACCTTACCCTTTTTCATATTGTGACCTCCCAGCTTTCCAGAGGAATGCATGCTGTGTGGCAAGAAGAGTCCTCACTATTCATGGTATGAGTACAAGGCCTCACTTCTCCCATGGAAAGGAACAGCAGTGAGAATCCATGTAACAGAAAGTCCAGCAATTCATTTCCCTTGAGCTCCTTGATAGCAGCCAGATGGTGGACATTCTCCATGTATCACTTAAGCCAAACTGAAAGCTTTCTTAGGAAATCCCAGTTGCCTGAAACTACTGTTGGGAGGTGATGGGGTAACACATAAAGATGATTCTGGTCCTTAGGGTTAAGTGTTGCTTTAACAAAACTCATCAGGATTTCATTAAAAACCTGTCATAATTGTTTCAATGAAGCTATTGCTTTATAGGAGTAATTAATTTCAACTGCTAAAAAAGTTAGACTTCCTAAGTGTTCATCCAGCTTATAAGAAATAGGTAGGCTGGGAACCACTGGAACTTACCTTCTGTCTCCTTCACTATTGAGACATTTGGAGAGCATCAGGAAACCGAACTGTACTTTCATAAGCCTCCTGTTCCTAATGACCAACCTTCTGTGTATGCAAATATAAATTTAAGTTCAGATATATTATGCTATTGTTCTCACTCACTTTGAACTTTTCAAAAAGTGATGTAAGCATTGAGGCGTAGCCAAAGAAATTTTATGTCTTTTAAGACCTTAAACACACACACACAGTGAACCAAAATGCCTTACTCTACCAGACAAAGCAGAATGCAGGTCTCCAAAAATCTGAGCACCATTTAAAATTGAAATCTACGAAGCCAAAGCTTACACTAAGCCAACGTAAAGGCTATAGAATTATTATAAAAGGTACAGGATTGCTCTCTGGAAATAATATCTCAGTGGGCTAAATTCCCTCTCTTCCTGCTTTTCCGTGCTGGTAAATTGCAAAGAAAAAAAAAAAGCATGATTCATGAATATAAATTTCTCTTGGCTTTTTAAATCATACACTGGCACATTCCTCCTCAAACTTCAGCCAAATGAGAATACATGGATAATGACAATTTTACAATAAGTGGTTCCAGGATGCAGGCTTTTCATGATTCTCATATGAAAGGCACTATAAAAAAAGAGTATTATTATTGTTATTATTTCAAGCACCCAGGAAAACCACAATCAATGATTAGCCATAACAATTAAACTAACAATAATACATCTGGAATAAGCTCCATGGTAATATGTACTTCATGCTTAATAGTTCAAATTAATTCAATCTGATGGTGTTAGACACAGGAGTTAGGAGCTGGAGAGCACCAAAATTCACATTAGCTTCCACTTTGAAAAATATTATGAGAAGCAAAGGAAGGAAATGAGGCTATAAACAGCAGTGGTAAATAGGAAGGACTCATAGATGATACGGTCAGGAATAACTCTCAGCTATTAGGAATTCAGTATTGGAAACATGAAGGCTGGCCACTTCTCACACATTCCTTCAGAGTCAGCAATTGGGAAGCCCATGTAAAGAATGGATCTAAAACCCCCAAATCAAGGCCATTATAAAAAATAAAAAAGCTAAAATCAAGCATTAATCAGTGACATTTCCAGTTCTGGTCGGGGGGCTGACAATAAAGGGTTGATCTCCCTTTCTAACACAACAAAGGTTAGAAGTTGTATCACTCAAGATATCACTCAAGACTGATCTGATGGCTGAAAACATTTTGTCAACACTCCAAAAACTGCATTAGTGACTAGATGATGGATGAAGTAAGTCAATTAGAACTGGATTAGAAATCCAGATATGAAGTCAATTATTTCCAATCTGAGAAAAGGAATTTATTTACCAATGATGTGTGATAAGCAGCATCCATTTTCAAAACCTGAAAACCTGTCTCTGTCCCTAGGGCAAAATGCAAGTAAAAATAGCTTTGAAAAGACTGAACTTGAACTTGGGAACATTTCCCCAGATGTCTGAAACTTTTGCTTTCAGTAACTTACTTTGTTCCCAGACTTGGATACCTGGTAGGGAGACTCCCGTTAGTTTTCAGTAGAGAAAATGCGGACAAAGAAGTGAGTCGACTATTCCAAATTCAAACAAGCTTTATAGCAAAAAATCCTACTTTCCTCACTTGAAGTCTGATTCTCTTTCCCTATACCAGCTGTATATAAATTTATTCAACTTATATTGAATACATTCTATACCTTAACAATAAATATGATGATAATAGCTGACATTTACTTTACTGAGTCTTATATTACACAGCACTCTATCTAAGCACCTAAAAGATAGCAATTTATTTAATCTAAAATGTATGAGATCAGTACTATTATTATTCTCATTTTGTAAAGGAAGGAAAGGAGATGCTGGAAGGTTAGTTGACGTGCATAGTAAATGGAGTGAGACCTTGAACCCTGCACATCTTTCCCCCTTAATAGTGTCTTGACATTGTTTCAGAATAGAAGTGACTAGGTATATAAGGGTTAAGCCTGGCAAGACCAACTCCAACTTGAGCCTTCTTTACACTAGGCAAACCATCTTCAATATACTTATAATAACTTTATATATGAAATTACATTTTGAAGTTTATTTCCTCCCAACACAGCAACATCTCTGCATCTCCCCTGAGATTTTCAGGACTGTCTGTTGCAGAGCTGGTCTGGACTAAGCAAGTATTGCTTTACCATTCTTAAATAAAAAACATTATAGAGAATGCAGAAAACAATTTCCCTTTCAGTTTCTCCACTTCTATACACATTGAGAAAGATGGATCCTTAAAATGCTGAAGGAAAGCTCACAATATAATAAAACTTCAGTATCAGAAATGTTTCAGGTCCCTCTGCTCTCTCCCCATATTTAGGAAACTACAATTTAATATAAGGCTCAGCCCTCCAGAGAATCCAGTGTATCAAACTGCTAATACATTTTTATATATACTTAACTGAGATAAAAAAGAAAGAGATAGAGAAGCCAGGGCAGCTATGTCAAATACATAATTATGATAAGGCTAATCCAGCTAACAGCAAAAGAGGCAGATAGTGACTCTATGCAATGCTGTCGTAGAGTCTGTATGGTCAGAGAACTATATCAGTATAAAATGTGAATGAGGCAGGAGCCCCATTATAGGAAAGCAAAGATAACTTACTATGAGACTCCACAAAATAAAGTTTATCCAGGAGATCAAGGAGCATTTATCCTCTTACTAAATTATCATTCAAATATATTTTATCAATTGAAAACCTGAATGAAATCATTTTATTATTGAAACAGTATTTAAAAGGAGCACACTGTTGTCTATAACCAAATAGTCAGGGAAAACTTAATTTTGTTTTCCCTAACAGAAAACAAAATTGTGGCAAATATTTTCAATTCTGTAGATAGCTTAAAAATTCTCTTTCCAGCTCAAAATTCATGGCTGTGCTATCAACCATGTCATATTTCTCAGTCTTGACCACAAAAATACCTCAAGATACATATACATTGCTGAAATACACTATTTCTCAAACTTGACTTTATCTTCCACTCTAGTAATATGGTCAAAAAAGGAAGGTTACTCTGGTCACTTCATTTTTGGCAAATCCATATTAACTCATTTCTTTAAATGCTCATTAACATTTCTATTAATGATACTTCTGACCCTTCATATCCACCCTTTCAGACAGGTCAAAATGAAATTGTTCAGTCTGCCATTTCATCTTAACCCTCAAGTCTTTGTAGAGATAAAATATCATAAACCAATGGTCTCTCTTCCAGCTTAAGATAGGAATTCTTTATTCTCTTCTAACTAAACTCTACTTTTTGCTAATCCCATGAGGAATGGAAACCCACATGCCTATTGCACTGCAACATAATGGTAATAAATGAGTAAAGGCAATCTAGTTATAAGAAAAGTAGACACCAATACATCTGGTTGCATACTAAACACTATGACCCCGCCCCTTATTTTTTGTCACAGAGACTTCCAATTTTTTTTTTTCATTTTCTAAACTTCGCTAGAGACAAAATAATAAATGATCTCAATAGCGCAAGCAGAGACTAGATGGCAGTTGATCTTTGACCTCAAGCTTAGATATCTGGGAGAGGTGAAGACTGTGGCAAATTATCTGTCTGGATTGGCAGTTTCTGCTCACTTTCAGCTATTTTTTGCTGACTAGGAGTTTAGGCTCAGTGTTGTAGGATCTTCCAGTTTTTTAATGCAAAGTAAGAAAACCTGCACTTTCTGTGGAAGCTCCAGATTTTTCTCCTATTTTCTAATGTTGCATAAGACGTTCCATATTTCCAATATATTCTATTCCTATATTCTAATGGAGTAGACATCTGGTTTTCTGTTTGCTTTTTGCCAGTGAGCTGAGATACTGAGACCTCTGAGTTATAACATCCTTCAGCCAGTAGTGTTTAACATTTTTCACTGTTAACCCCTACTCCAACCACCCATCCTTTTCACCAGTCTATGCCCAGTTTAGTTCATTCGCTCAGTCGTGTCTAATNCATCTGGTTTTCTGTTTGCTTTTTGCCAGTGAGCTGAGATACTGAGACCTCTGAGTTATAACATCCTTCAGCCAGTAGTGTTTAACATTTTTCACTGTTAACCCCTACTCCAACCACCCATCCTTTTCACCAGTCTATGCCCAGTTTAGTTCATTCGCTCAGTCGTGTCTAATTGGACTGCAGCATGCCAGGCTTCCCTGTGCTTCACTATCTCCCAGAGTTTGCTCAAACTCATGTCCATTGAGTCAGTGATGCCATCCAACCATCTCATCCTCTGTTGTCCCCTTCTTCTCCTGACTTCAAAATTTCCCAGCATCAGTCTTTTCCAGAGTCAGCTCTTTGCATCAGGTGGCCAAAGAATTGGAACTTCAGCTTCACCATCAGTTCTTCCAATGAATATTCAGGATTGATTTACTTCCTTTAAGATTTTACTCCAGAAAATATTTCCAGGACTTCCCTGGTGGTCTAGTGTTTAAGAATCCACCTGCCAATGTAGAAGACACAGTTTCAATCTCTGCTCTGGGAAGATTCCACATGCCACAGGGCAACTAAGCTCGTGGGGCACAACTGCTTAGCCTGCAAGCTAGAGCTTGTTCTCTTGTTGCTCCACAACAAGAAAAGCCACCACAATGAGAAGTCTGCACACTGCAATAAAGAGTAGCCACTGTTGGCCACAAATAGAGAAAGCCCTTGTGCAGCAAGCAAGAGCCAGCAAAGCAAAAAGAAAGAAAAAAAAAGGATACTTCCTCTACACAACTTCCCCTGAATCATTCTACTCTTCCTTCCTCCTGATCAAACTGTTTAATTCCTTCAGGCTTTTTTATACATACACTTTGTGATCCATTTGTAAGCCTCCTAGTTCAATTCAGTAGCTCAGTCATGTCCAACTCTTTGTGACTTCATGAACTGCAACACACCAGGCCTCCCTGTCCATCACCAACTCCCGGAGTTCACTCAAACCAAGGTTCATTGAGGCGGTGATGCCNTATGCCCCAACCAGTAGCACTGAAGAAGCTGAAGTTGAATGGTTCTATGAAGACCTATAAGACTTTTTAGAACTAACACCCCCAAAAGATGTCCTTTTCATTATAGGGGACTGGAATGCAAAAAAAAAAGAAGCCTTCTAACTTTTCTCTAAGTATACCTAGACTACAAATCTCTAACCCTGAGGATCCTGTCTCATACCACCTCACAATCCCTAAGGACTAAGCACAGTATCATACACCCCTCAGGCATTACGTGTAGACTCTAAGTGAATAAACAGTCTATTTGCCTACTCTTGCTGGGCTAGTAGTTTACATTCTCAGACCTAATAATCAAAACAGTATGTCTCAGTCAACTCTCCATAGTTAAGGCAATCTTAAGGATTCAAATACTAAGCTGTACAGAAAAGGCAAAACAGTTTATCTGGGCAATGAGAGAAGACATCTGTTGATGTGAATCAGCAAGGCAACTGTCCCAGTCCTACCAACGTTCAGGGCTGGAATTTAGTTTGAAGATGTAAGCATGGAGGAAAAACAGATGATACAAATGTCATCTCTTTCATGTCCTGGAGTTGTGACAGACATCATTAATTTATCACAGCATTCTTTTCTACTGAGTCTAAATTCAACTTTAGAAACTTTTTTAATAGCATTCGAGATGGATCAGGCTTCTCTGGTGGTTCAGACAGTCAAGAATCTGCCTCCAATGAGGGAGACCTGGGTTCGATCCCTGGGTTGGGAAGATGCCCTGGAAGAGGAAGTGGCAACCCACTCCAGTATTCTGGCCTGGAGAATCCCCATGGACAGAGGAGCCTGGTGGGCTATAGTCCTTCACCTGTAGCCTTGGGGTCACAAAGAGTCAGACATGACTGAGTGACTAAGCAGCAGCAATAAGGAAAACTAAGATACTAAGTTTTCATTGGGCATGATCCAGCCCTGGTAGAGGGAACTGGGAGGCTCCTCTTGATAGTGTCACACAATGTGAACTCAACATGAAGGACAAAGAAAAGCATCATAGCTCTTTATCAACAAACAAATATTTTCATTCTTACAGGAGTCTATGAAACAAGCATGGGCTCTGAAGTCAAACTGCTGCCTCTGCTGCTAAGTCATGTCAGTTGTGTCCAACTCTGTCCAACCCCATAGATGGCAGCCCACCAGGGTTCTGTCCCCGAGATTCTCCAGGCAAGAATACTGGAGAGGGTTGCCATTTCCTTCTCGAGTGCATGAAAGTGAAAAGTGAAAGTGAAGTTGCTCAGTCGTGTCCGACTCTTCGTGACCCCATAGACTGTAGCCTACCAGGCTCCTCCATCCATGGGATTTCCCAGACAAGAGTACTAGAATGGTTGCCATTGCCTTCTCTGGAAGTTAAACTATGAAGGTTCAAATCCTGGGTTTCCACCTAAGAGGAATGCTATGAAACTTTCTTATGCCTCATTTACTGCATCCATAAACTCGTCAGGAAGATCCCCTGAAGGAGGGCATGGCAACCCACTCTGGTATTCTTGCTGGAGAATCCTCATGGACAGGGGAGCCTGGTGGGCTACAGTCCACGGCATCGCAAAGAGTCAGATACAACTAAGCGACTAAGAACTAGGGATCTTTTCTAAAGATAGAGTTGGTATGAGAATGGGAAACACTGTCAAATGGATCAGATATACATCAACTTTACAGGTCAGAAAAAGAAAACATGGTATGTAACATCTGCTGCCTCTCCGCTTCTCTATATTTTAGAAGCTGGATGACTCAGAATGGGGAAAGTTAGGTATGTAAAGTTGACGAGTTAAGTAAGAACTAAAATAGAAAAAAACATTCTACTTTAATAGCTATGCCAGATTTATCACAAATGTTAAGCTTTAATCCTGTATAAAAGATTTACTCTGTGATGAAGCTGCTATTGTTATGCCTTATAAAACATACTGAAATATATACAAGGTAAATAACTTCACAGGGATTGCTAGTATAAATAATAAATAGCTTTATTTATTTATGTTTGTATTCAAGATGATATTTTGTTTCTCAAACATTGAACCAAAATCACATTAAACAACTTAGACACAAAATGACCACCATCAAGATTTAAGATAAGAGGACTTCCCTGGCAAAGACCTGGTGAAGCCAAATAAAGTGAATAAATAAATAAATGTTTTTTTTTAAAAAAAACCTAAGGGTAGTCATTTGTTTAAAAAAGAAAAGAAAAGAAAGAATTAGGATGAGGGACTTCCCTGGCTGTCCAGTGGTTAAGATTCTGTGCTTCCATGGCNGATTTAAGATAAGAGGACTTCCCTGGCAAAGACCTGGTGAAGCCAAATAAAGTGAATAAATAAATAAATGTTTTTTTTTAAAAAAAACCTAAGGGTAGTCATTTGTTTAAAAAAGAAAAGAAAAGAAAGAATTAGGATGAGGGACTTCCCTGGCTGTCCAGTGGTTAAGATTCTGTGCTTCCATGGCAGAGGGCTCATTTCAGTCCCTGGTTGAGGAACTATGCCTTGTGGCAACAAAAAGAAAAAAAAAAAAAAAAGAATTATCATGAAAAGTCAATTATCTTTAATATAAGCAAATTTATAAGTATTTATTGAAACAAATGATCCCTTAATACCAGAAAAAATAAATGTGGATGGGTTGATTAAACCTACTTAGAGACCAAAAGTTACTTTTCAGAGGCTCTCTACCTTTTAAGCCAAAATCAGAGACAATAAGAAACCAGTAAAAGATAAATTAAGGTGCAAGCAAAAAACTGAGAAGCACAGTAGATGTCTACAAGTTCTGCTTGGCACAGCACACATTGCTCGCCATGCCAGAGTCAGCATCCTGACTTCCCTCTGGGGAAACACTTCTTTCCAACTCTCTGGCCAGATGGTGTGGATGGAGCTAACTTCATGCCCTGCCATCAACAGTGCACAAGTGACCAGTGTTTTCCATTTGATGGATGAATGATACAACGTCCATTCATTAATTCAAGTCAGTCCAATTCTACTCAGTCCTGAAATCTGGCCTGGCACTATTAAGAAAAAGAACTTTAAATAAAAATCCTGCTTGCATGCTCAGCTGCTAAGGTATAGTTTGAGTTTCTGATGGTCATCTAACCCCCACAAAAAGAGATCCTACCTCTGCACCCATCTGATGGAAGCAGAGCCAAAAGATGAGAAAACTAGATCTCTGATGCTATCTTTGAGCAGTTAAATCCAGGCATTCCTGAAGGTGAAATAACTCTTAACTTTTCAGATAGGTAAGGCAAAATCCCATTGCTTTCATTAAGTCACAGGTAGAGCTGAGTTTCTGTGACTTGCAAATAAGAATCAGTAGTAAATGCAAACAGTTTAGAATTTATTTTACTATCAGGTGTTGAACCTCTAAGCTTTTGCATCACTGTATTTCAAAACTTATATTCCAATACTGATGGACTATTATCTCATGCAGTGACCCTGGTAAATTCTCACTTCCTCCCAGTGTCTTTGTGTTCTTATTTGTAAATTAGGAACTTTAAAAATGGTAGTCCACAGAGAAGATATACAAATGACCAATAAGCACATAAAAAGATGTTTCACAACAGTAGTCAATCAGTTCAGTTCAGTTCAGTTCAGTCGCTCAGTCATGTCCAACTCTTTGTGACCCCATGGACTGCATCATGCCAGGCCTCCCTGTCCATCACCAACTCAAGGAGTTTACTCAAACTCACATCCATCGAGTCAGTGATGCTATCCAACCATCTCATCCTCTGCTGGCCCCTTCTTCTTCTGCTTTCAATCTTTTCCAGCATCAGGGTCTTTTCAAATGAGTCAGATCTTCACATCAGGTGGCCAAAGTATTTAGGAGTTTCAGCTTCAACATCAGTCCTTCCAATAAACATTCAGGAGTGATTTCCTTTAGGATGGACTGGTTGGATCTTCTTGCAGGGACTCTCAAGAGTCTTCTGCAACATCACAGTTCAAAAGCATCAATTTTTCGGCGCTCAGCTTTCTCCACAGTCCAGCTCTCATATCCATACATGACTACTGGAAAAACCAGAGCCTTGACTAGATAGACCTTTGTTGGCAAAGTAATGTCTCTGTTTTTTAATATGTTGTCTAGATTGGCCATAACTTTTCTTCCAAGGAGCAACCGTCTTTTTATTTCATGGCTGCAGTCATCATCTGCCGTGATTTTGAAGCCTCCCCAAAAATAAAGTCTGACACTGTTTCCAATGTTTCCTCATCTATTTCCCGTGAACTGACGGGACCAGATGCCATGATCTTTGTTTTCTGAATGTTGAACTTTACACCAACTTTTTCACTCTCCTCTTTTACTTTCATCAAGAGGCTCTTTAGTTCTTCTTCACTTTCTGTCATAACGGTGATATCATCTGCATATCTGAGGTTATTGATATTTCTCCTGGCCTTCTTGATTCCAGCTTGTGCTTCATCCAGCCAAGTATTTCTCATGATGTACTCTGCATATAAGTTAAATAAGCAGGGTGACAATATACAGCCTTGACATACTGCTTTTCCTATTTGGAACCAGGCTGTTGTTCTGTGTCCAGTTCTAAGGTCTAAAAGGTCTAAAAGACCCTGATGCTGGGAAAGATTGAAGGTGGGAGGAGAAGGGGATGACAGAGGATGAGATGGTTGGATGGCATCACCGACTCAATGGACATGAGATTGAGTAAACTCCAGGAGGTGGTGATGGACAGGGAGGCCTGGCGTGCTGCAGTCTATGGGGTCTCAAAGAGTCCATTTCCAGTCAATATGGAAATGCAAATCTACTCTACAATGAGACACTACTTCACACCTACTGTATGCTGCTGCTGCTGCTAAGTCGCTTCAGTCGTGTCCAACTCTATAGTTATAATCAAAAGGATAGACAATAACAAGTGTTTCCTAAGATGCGGAGAAATTTGAAATCTCATATACTGTTGATGAGAAGGAAAATGGTGCTGGAAAACAGTCTGGTAATTCCTCAGAAGCTAAACATAGAGTCATCATAAGACCTAGCAATTCAACTCCAAAGGAAAAAATATGTATAAGTGCACACAAAAACTTGTATATAAGTGTTCATAGCAGCATTATTCACAATAGCCAAAGTGTAAAAGCAACCTAAATGTCCATCTACTTATGAAAAGGTAGACAAAAACAGCATAACCATGAAATGAGATATCATTCAGTAATAAAAGAAATGAAGTACTGATACATTCTACAACTTGGATGAACCTTGAAAACTTGAAAACATTATGGTAAGTGAAAGAAGTCCATCATAGAAGACCACATACTGTCTGACTGCATTCATATGAAATGTCCAGAAGAGGCAAATCCATAGAGAGAGAAGCCTTGAGAAGGGTTGAGGCAGCAGGAAGGTGGACGGCAGACCCAGGGCCCTTGGTGCCTTCTCACATTGCTCTTGTTTATTCCTTGGATCATGAGCAACCTGTCTTACCCACAGATGTGTCATGTCCTATAACACTCTTGTACATACCTGTGTCCATCAATAAAACTGAGGTTCTCCTGCCCCACCAAAAGAAGAGAAAGAGAGAGAAAAAGCTATGCTGCAGCACAGGCAGTTTCTCATCCGGTCTGAGCTTCACCAATCCCCCCTCCAGGAGACCAATGAAGTAGGGCAACACCTGTTATTCTGCAAATTGTGTTACTGAAAGGGTGCAATCGAAAATGTTGATACACTAGGGAAGAGATACTTAGGTTGTTTGGGATGAACATGTACACATTGCTATACTTAAAATGGATAACTAACAAGGACCTACTGTATAGCACAAGGAACTCTGCTCAATGTTACATGGCAGCCTGGATGGGAAAGGAGTTTAGGGGAGAATGGATACATGTATATGTGTGGCTGAATCCCTTTGCTGTCCACCTGAAACTATCACAACATTGTTAATCAGCTATATTCCAATACAAAATAAAAAGGTGGTTTAAAAAAAATTTTTTTTAATTGGTTTCCTCCAATAAGTTGGAGGAAATGCAATAGACTTGGTGAAGTGTGCTACATGGGTGATGAAGAAATATAGAAAAGGACACTGCAGCCCATATTAAAAATGGGTTTGACAAGAAGTACTCCTCACCTGACACTGTGTCCTGCGGAGGAAGTTCATTAGTTACATGACACATTAAACCAAACACTTCCTTTACTTCTACCTGAGCCAAGAGGCCATTATTCTGTTCAAATCTGTTAAAAGAATGGACTGTACCACACACCTGGTGATTCTTCTAAACACTAGAATTGAAGCCTAAACTCTGAACACTGAAACCCTCAGTCTTGCCTAAGGTGACAGCTAGATTTTTGACCTTCTTCTGTGTTGTTTTATACAGGGTAGTCTCTGCACTAATTTTTTTGTGGCTACAAAAAATACAATAAATTATGTTTGCATTTACTTTACATTCCACACCTTTCTGCTTCATGTGTCTTCTCTTCAAAATCCATTTCTTTCAATAATAAATCTGCTCGAGTAGTGGAAATAAGGGAGGAGGGAGAATAGTTTAGTGGTTTCTAGGAGCTAGAAGGAGGGGAGAATGGGTGGTAACCAACAATGCGTACAGGGTTTCTTTGTGGGGTGATGAAAATTTTCTGGAAAAGTGGTGATGGCTGCAAACAACTTGGTGAATATACAAAAAACAGTGAGCTGTACACTTTAAAAGAGTTAATGCTGCGGTACAGGAATTTTATCGCAATTTTAAAAATTTAATGAAAAAAATGGTAGCCTTTTCTGACTTTCACCATGGTCAGTACAAGAAATCCATGATGATAATTATAAAAATGACCACTCGGGAAAAGTTGAGAAAAAAAATCCATATAAATGTAAAGATCTATTGTTTTTAGAGTTTCAACAAGTGTTTAAAGAGTGGGCAAACAAAATTACCAAATATATTTTCTCAGGTTACTTGGACTCCTTTGTATCAGGAAATGGTCAACAGATATCTAGCAGGCTCACATACAAGCTGTTTGGAGACCTCTTGAGGTTAATAGTATGCAGCATATTGCCACTGCTTCAGCCTGGCCAGGAATATTATTTATGCCACCCTTTCACAGCTGTATTGGTCTCCTATTAAACATTCAGAGTTTTCTTGTTAATAAACTGCATTACGACCTGGATGCACTGTCTGGATCAACTGCATTGTCCAAAATGTTCCCCCATTATTACAGAAAATGCAGAACATAATTAGCATTCCTTTTTGCATGAGCCACAGCTTCCAAAAATGGTGCCATATTATGAAGCCTTAATTAATAAACGAGTTGGGCCATGACCAGTTGCACTTTTCTGAATTTTATATTGTGAAGAAAGGCCACTGTTCAAATTCCATTGACAAATATCTAAATTCGGGCTAGCCTCCATGAAGACAATCCAAACAGTAAGCTTGCGGATTCTATGCTGCTAACAGCATTGTGTGGGTACACTCACAATAGCGAACTATTAACTGCTGGGACAGAAACCATCCTGAGAAAGGCTCAGGGTGGGATGCGGATAACACTGTATTTCAGCTGTACTGTACCGTGCAATTCTTCTATTTGTTCATATGCATTTCCCATTTAATGGATGAAGGAACCACGGTGGCTTTTCATATCACCGTGAAGCCCTAAATGTGACAAAAGGGGAAAAAAATGTGAGCTGGAAAAGAAAAAAAAAAAACAAAAACCTAAGTGTGAAGCGGTGCCAGTTGGAGCAGGGCGCATCCTGATGGAGTGTAAGTACACAGTTTCTCTGCATCTGCAGCTGCTTGTTATTGGTTTCCCCCTAACCTAACCCCAAAGGAGAGTCATTTATGTACGTCATGAGCATTGAACTAATATTTGGGACCGTAATACTGAGTAGTCTAGTTTATGAGCCTCAACTAAAGGAGTATTTGCATTAAACTGAACTCCCCTTATTAAAATCTATCAACTCTACCATCTGGAGAATTAGATGGCACCTGTTAGGCTCAGCTGCAAGTTCTCTGCGCACCGAGACGACCACAGTGAGAGGGCAGCAAGGAGTCAGACCCAGACCTGAGAGGAGAGGGAGGGGGAGAGCATGGAACGTGTGTCGAAAAGCAGATCGCGTTAAAGACCGCCAGTGCTTAAATCTGGAGAGTCCTAAGCCTACCGCAAACACAGAGCTGTGTGAACATGATAATTCTTTCGACAAACTCCGTAACATGGCTTCCCGGAGCACCGTGAAAACCGGGTGGTGAGACAGTGTTACAGTTCAGCCAAGAGAGGCTGGCCTGGTGGCGCACTGCGGAGCCCACAGGGAGCCTGGGAGACGGTCCCTGCCTCCGCAGAGTCGGCTAGTGCTCATGGAGTCCGAGCATGAGGGTTTTCACAGCCTGAACAAGCTGTCTTAGATCACTGCCCTCTCCATCAGCTCCAGGGCACTAGGCAATGGCTCAGAATCCTATCGGTCTTGGCAGGACTTGTTCGCCATGACCACAAAGATGGCATTTGTATCAGTATCAGGCCGAAAGAAGCCCCTTTCATACATGTGAAGAACTCTCCCTGAGACACTGATTTAAGTCCTAGGTCTCTACCACCTAGCTATGTGATCCTGGAAAAACCTATTTGCTCATCTTTCAATCAGAAGGTGGAGTCAGATAATATATACCTGTGAAGTGAGTGAATAAGAGAATAAAACCCCACCTTAGTACCACTGATATTTAGGGTCAGATCTTTGTTTGTTGTGGAGTCTGAGTAGGGGAAAAGAATATTCCCTTCTACTATTCTTGGTTCTGTAGCTGGTCTAAGAAATAAACTGACATAAAACACACTAATGGTAGAGAGAAAAAAAACTATTTTAATTACATATATACCTACAGGAGCCCCACGAAGGTGCAAGACTCAAAAGGCCAGGTGGAAGCCGTAACCATGATGAAAAGACAGCCCTCAGAATAGGAGAAAATATTTGCAAGTGAAGCAACTGACAAAGAATTAATCTCAAAAATATATAAATAGCTCATACAGCTCAAAATAGAAAAGATAAACAACCCAGTCAAAAAATGGGCAAAAGACTTAAGAAGACATTTCTCCAAAGAAGACATACAGATGGCCAAGAGGCACATGAAAAGATAGCCAACATTACTATTCTTTACAACCCTGTAGCCCAACAGGGCAAGAGGGTTTCATTTTCTCCATACCCTCTCCAGCATTTTTTGTTCGTACATTTTTAAATTATGGTAATTCTGACCACTGTTGATGGGAAGGTTAAATTGATATAGCTTCTATGGAGAACAGTATGGAAGTTCCAGAAAAAAACTAAAGCTGGAATTACCATATGACCCAGCAATCCCACTCCTGGGCATATACCCAGAGAAAACCATAGTTCAAAAAGACACACACCCCGAAGTTCCCTGCAGCACTATTTAAATAGCCAGGACATGTAAGCATCATAAATATCCATTAATGGAGAAATGGGTAAAGAAGATGTGTTAATATATATACAATGAAATATTATTCACTCAGAAAAAAGGAACAAAACTGGGTAATTTTTAGAGATGTGGGTGAACCTGGACACTGTTGTACAGAGTGAACTAAGTCAGAAAGAGAAAAACAAATATCGTATACTAACTAACACATATAAGTGGAAACTAGAAAAAATGGTATAAATCTTATTGACAAAACAGAAATAGAGACAAAGGTGTAAAGAACAAATATGGATACCAAGGGGGAGAGAGGAGGGGGATGGGGTATATTGGGAGACTGGGGTTGACATACATACAGTACTATAAGTGAAATAGATAACTGATGAGAACCTATTGTATAGCTCAAGGAACTCGACTCAGTGCCCTGCTGCTGCTGCTGCTGCTGCTGCTAAGTCGCTTCAGTCGTGTCCGATTCTGTGCGACCGCATAGACGGCAGCTCACCAGGCTCCCCCGTCCCTGGGATTCTCCAGGCAAGAACACTGGAGTGGGTTGCCATTTCCTTCTCCAATGCATGAGAGTGAAAAGTGCAAGTGAAGCCACTCAGTAATGTCAGACTCCAAGCGATCCCATGGACTGCAGCCCGCCAGGCTCCTCTGTCCATGGGATTTTCCAGGCAAGAGTACTGGAGTGGGGGGGGCCATTGCCTTCTCTGTGACTCAGTGCTCTATGGAGACCTAAATGGGAAACAAATCCAAAAAGAGGAGATATATAGACTTCCCCAGTGGTTCAGCAGTAAAGTATCTACCTGTTAATGCAGGATACATGGGTCTGATCCCTGTGTCGAGAAGATTCCCTGGAGAAGGGAAATGGCAACCCATTCAAGTATTCTTGCCTGGAAAATTCCATAGAGGAGCCTGACGAGTTACAGTCCATAGGGTTACAAAAGAGTTGTATACAATTTCACAACTAAACAACAGTATAGCCAGTTCACTTTGCTATGCAGAAGAAACTAACACAACATTGTAAAGCAACTACACTCCAATAAAAATTAATTTTTAAAGAAAAAGCCAGGTGATCGAGGCTCATCTGATGGGGTTGGTTCCAGGACCCCTGCGTATACCAACATCTGCAGATGCTCAAGTCCCTTATAGTTGGCCCTCCATACTGGTGGATGCAGAACCCGTGGATACACAGGGCCAGGGAGCTAAGGATAGGAAAGGGGTCTGGGACTTTGAAGAAAGGAAAGCAATCATGAGAAAATGAGAGGAGGAGATGTTTGGTGAACAAAGGTGAGGGGCAGTGCTCAGTAGAGTTCTGTCTGACTCTTTTTTGACCCCATGGACTGTAGCCTGTCAGGCTCCTCTGTCCACGGGATTTCCCAGGCAAGAATGCTGGAATGGGTTGCCATTTCCTACTCCAGGGGATTTTCCCCACCCAGGGATCGAAAGGAAGTCTCTTGAATCTTTTTGCATTGGTAGGCATATTCTTTACAACTGCTCCACCTGGGAAGCTGGTACAAAGGTACAGGCCCCTTTCTAATTCCCTTTACAAAAGCAAAACTACTGTTTCCATAACTTCTCCTGTGTCCGCACTTTCTCAAAACAGTTGGATAGAAATAATCCTTATTCATGAGTGGCACATTTGGCATATTTTGCCATCCTTCAGGTGTTTCCAGCATCCCTGCCTCTACAAACTAGATGGCAGTGACATACCCTCTCTCAGTTATGACAACAAAATAAGTCTCCAGACATTGCCAAATGTCTCTCAGGGACAAAACTGCTTCTGCTTGAGCATCACCTCTAACTAACAAATCTAGGTTCCAGAAGATAAATTCATGCAGCATGAAACTACAATAACCTCTAACTTGTAAGAAAACTTACACTGACATCTTCAACATCACTGGTAGTTCATAGAGAAAAAATTTTTATTGAGCACTTATTATGCACCAAGTAGAAGGGTGAATGGGAAGATACTGCCTCTGCCCCTGAGGAGGTCATAGACTAAGTGCAAGTGGCATTTTTACAGTGTTCCAGCTCAGAGAAGGGCAATGCTCTGCTAGTCATCATTCCAAGAAGCACGAGAATATCCTTCTATGTGACTAGGAAAGAAGTCAGAGCATACCTCTTTGCTGTTAAAAGATTAGCCTGTAAATCAGAGTTGCTGTCATCTGCTAAGGTGAATGTTTGGTCCTTTAGACTTATTTTAGATGGCAGCTGCAGTTTGTTTTTTGGTAGGTGGGGGAGCCTCAGACTGAAAGGGCTATCTCAGGAGGTTATTTAGCTAAGCATAAGGCAAGACAGAGAGCCAGGGGATGAGACTGCCACTTACTTGCTGTGTGACGCTTGGCAATGCATTAACCCCTCCAGTCCTCAAGTCCTTTCCTATGAAAGGGAGATAATCACTATAAAGTGGTTAGCACAATGCCTGCCACAAAGCAAAACTTGGGCAAACAAGAGCTGTTATCACTGCTGTGGGTATTGTGACTTCTTTATTCTATGATGGACAGATTGTCCTTCTTTTTTGTGCTAAAATACACATCACACAGAGTTTACCATGTTGAGCCTTTGAAGTGCAGTGCAGCTGCATTAAGTGCATTCACCCTGTGGCACAACCATCACCACCATCCATCTCGGAATATTTTCCATCTTCCCCAATTGAAACTCAGCCTTCCTCTCTTTCCCCAAGAGTGTTTGCTTAAATATGATCTTATCCAGAAAACATCTTTGAGGAAATGAAGTCCAGGCTTTTGTTTGACAAAGCCTCTCTCCTTCACTAACCTGTAGTCAAGTTCCTCTAATCCCTCTAGGTCTTGACCTTGTCTGGGTCTGGTGGCTCCATTGTAGCAAGAATGTTGCTGATCAATTTAGCAAAAAACCAAAAAGACAAAAACAAAAAACCCACTCTATACCTAATCACCCTCAATATCTGATCAAATTCCCACCCCCCCACGCTTGGTATTAGATCACTTTGGCTGGCCTTCAGCAAGAATCCATCCATCAGTTTCCCCTTAAAAAGTTCCCATTCACTAACCCCTATTCTGCCTCTTGACTCTAAATCATCACTTGTCCACGTTTCATTTGCAATTGAACCCAGTTCTATACTGAGATTTCTTTCCCACTATTGCAATAGCTCCAGAACAAAAACTGTTTTTACTTTTTTAGCTACTATCAGGCTCTAGTTGTAATACACATGGAACTCAAGGCAATTCCCACAGTATCCAGGAAACCAAATAGAAATGGCATTTATGTTGGCCATTGAGGGTTATGTTGATGAGCTTAGTATCCATCACCCATCTCCTATCAGTAACATGTAAGTGATTCATCTATCTTCAGGCAATAAACAGAGGGTTCAAAACTTGAGCATAGAGGCTCCTGTCCATCATATTTACTATCACAAAAGCACACACTTGCAGGAATGCTCTGAATCTATTGTACCCCGACTTTGAGTCACTGGAAGGAAGTGCAAACCTGAGGTCGTATTTCATTTCCCAAGGGCATTCCGACATTAGGCATAAACTTCAGAAAATGGAAATGGAACCACACACCACTACCTCTCACCTGTTGGGTGTTTAATAACTGAGATACAGAGGAGGAAAAGTCAGAGAACAAAAAGGCCTGGAGGCAAGCCCACCGATGGGCTGTTGCCCTCCAGTGTCACCTGGTCAGCATGAAGAGTCTGGGCTCATTAGCCCAGGGAGACTCTCAACTGCATCTAGTTCACTTATTTATAGAATATGGTGTGCACAGGTCTAGCATCCGGCACTTGCAACCAGAGTTCCTCCTTGTGAAACTGCTGCATGAACAAGTCCGCTTGGCAACTGTGTGCAAAGAGGCTGTACTCAATACCTCACTTGCAGATGGTAGCAGTGTGCTGTGTGCTGAGACTCTGAGTCTGGCACGGGATCACTCCACTCCCTCCCCCACCACTGCCGGGGTCCCTGTGGGCCTGTGCTCTATGGTGGGAGCTCACATCTCTCCATTCTTTGATAAATGAATAAAGATTTTATTGCTTCTGAACAACAACAGAAAAAGCACTCACTGGACTCCCTACTTCAGTTAAGACTGGAGCATCTAATCAATTATTAGGGCCCAGGATAAGTGTCCCCCAAATGTGACTCAATGGTGTATTATTTTGAATTAAAGTTCCTTAAGAAACAGCTAATGCAAGAGGGACACTCTGACCTCCTGTGTGTCTCCCTAAAAATGGGAAATAAATCTCCCCTGTGGAAGGTGCATCCCCTAGATCTGGAGGTAGAAAGAAGGACAGACACCCTTATCTCCAGAGACAGGGAATTCAGGCCTGAGAAGCCTGTATCACAAAACTTGTTACCCCTTTAACTGACTGCCCCAAGGTCAAACTCAGTTCAGATCTTCAATAATTCAGCACCCAAAACCCATGTTTCTTTGTCCTAGAAATACCTCAGAAATTTATTGTTTCTTTGTCTAAAAGGTATAAAAGCTATCTGGTCTGGCCACGTCTTAAGTCCCATAAGATCTCAATGTACATGAATTAAAAATGTGTTTCTTCTTCTCCTGATTATCCATCTTGTGACAATTTTATTGTTAATCTGGTCACAAGAACTCAAGAGTGGCAGATGGAGAAAGTTTCCCCTCCTGGATACAATATTATTCCAGAAGGCACTCCATGAGCATATTTATTTGGTGGTCTGTATTTGGTGGGAAAAGACTACTCATTGGGTCTCAACTATGAAAGGCACTTACGTTTGCATACAAGAATCCACATGCTTCTGTGGAGGATTGTAGAGGGAGAAGCTTCTGGTGTGTAGCCAAGTTCACAAAATACCTGAAGAGTCCCTAATTTCACCTCAAACCTCTGCTTCGGCACCTACTGTGTTGTGTCAAGTTATTTTCTCTCCACTGTCATTTCTGATCCTATCGCAATTGAATTTAAGGCATTTGTAGACAGGAACCCTATATGAGCTGTCAGCACCTTGCCTGATCATCTTCCAGCAAGTGGTCAGGCAGAAGCACACAGCTAAGGATGCCCTGAAGACTGTCGAGGAAACTGGCCAGTGAGATGAGTGTCTGTGTTCCATGGTTGAAGCCAATTCCACTGCACTGCCAGTGGGACCTCCCAAGACATTCTCCCCTTGGACTCAGCTGATACAATAGATGGTACATCTCTCACCATCTGTCCAGGCATTTTGACCTTGTAACATCCCCCAGGCACTTCAGTCCGGTGGCAGCTCTGTGATTTCTACCTATGGATTACTTTTTCTCCATGTCCTTTCCTCTTTCCCTTCTTATCCATGCATTAGGATGTCGCCAAAATGTTACTTCCTTTGAGATTTCTATTCTGTACCCCCCAGAAGTGGAGATGGCTGTTTAGAAACAGAAACAAATAAAAAAAACATTGAAATCTCCAAACTGAATGTGTTTAGTCATGCAGTCGTGTCTGACTCTTTGTGTCCCAGTGGACTGTAGTCCGCCAAGCTCCTCTGTCCACAGGGATTCTCCAGGCAAGAATACTGGGGTGGATAGCCATTTCCTCCTCCAGGGGATCTTTCTGATCCAGGGATTGAATCCAGGTCTCCCACATTGCAGGCAGATTCTTTACCATCTGAGCCACCAGGGAAGCCAAACCGAATCTGCACTTTGATTTATCTCAAAAGATGTGGTATAACGTATGGTGTATGGATGGCAGCTTTTTCCAAGTCTTAGCCATACATCACAGTATGTGATGGGGAATTGTTTTACATATGGATTCCCAGGCCCCACTCTGATTGAGACATTAGGCCACAAGCTTGTGGCCAAAAAGGTGTTTTGTTCTAAAGCTTCCCAAGATATTCTGCTATTCAAAAGTACTAGAAACAATAGGAAGGCATGCTAGCTATGTGACTTCAGCAAGTCGCTTTGCTTCTCTGAGCCTGTTTTCTCATTTGTAAAATTGGGGATAAGAATGCCCATCTCACAAGGTTTGGCATCTCACAAGGATGGCATAGCCAACTCAATGGACATGAGTTTGAGCAAGCTTCTGGAGTTGGTGATGAACAGGGAAGCCTCGCGTGCTCAGTCCTTGGGGTCGCAAAGAGTCAGACTTGACTGAGTAACTGAACTGACTGAACTGAACATGGCTGGAGTGCAAAATCCTTGACTGATGCCTCAGCAAGTGGAGCTATGATGATGGTTACTATGGATGTCCTTAAAAAGCTGCTCTCCACGTCTCAGAACCGATAGACCAGTTGCCAAATCTTCCTCTATTAGAGAACAGCTTACCAAAGAGTAAGAGGGATTCAAACGAGGATGACAGCTTGAAAAAAATCGAAAAGAATGTTGAGAAGAAGCCCATGTAGAAAGCAGGATATTAGCATGTAATTAGGTTTTCCTGAAGGCCCATATTCTTCATTCCCATTGCCATTTTTCCTGATTAAAAGGTTCCCACTGAAGCTGAAACCATTAACGGAAGTCCATCAAATGGTAGCTGTTATGGAGGGCTACCCCATTCTGCTAAATTGGTCAGGCTTTTGTGCCACTCAGGGGCTAATGCTTTAACACTTCAATACCTATAATAAAGTATATGCACCACAAGAAAGATGTGTTTTGTGACCAGCAGGCTATAACACAGTGTTCTGCTTGGGGCCATGGGTTTAACTGTATCCTAAGCTAACGACGAGTCACCACTCTGGCTTTTAGTTAAGGAAGCCAAACAATGACTCTAAACCTCAGTTCGGAGTGTCCCTGAGTCATAGAAAAAATGCCTGAATGGAAACTGTTTCGTATCACTTGAGGCTGTCAAACAGTAGGACACTATGACAGCCATGACTTATCAAAGTCCCCTGCTGAGTAATTCCCCTTAAAGAGGTGGTGGTCGTGAACTAGGAGCCCATTCCACAGCTCAGAGCTAGAGGGGAGAAAAAGTGCTGCACAGAAGTAAAAGAAGGTTGGCACCCACTGTATCCACCCTCTCAGATGTCCACCCTGGAGGCTAAACTGGGAGACAAATGAGACATGAGGCTTGGTGCCTCCTATTTAGAAGGGCTAACCCTTAGAGGGCTCATCCTGGATTCCTCCAGGATAGAAAGGAAGGGGGAAGGGCACAAACTTTAAAAGAATGACATAGCCATCAGTTCAGCTCAGTTCAGTCGCTCAGTCGTGTCCGACTCTTGGTGACCCCATGAATCGCAGCACGCCAGGCCTCCCTGNCCGAAATCAGATTGATTATATTCTTTGCAGCCAAAGATGGAGAAGCTCTATACAGTCAGCAAAAACAAGACCAGGAGCTGACTGTAGCTCAGATCATGAACTCCTTATTGCCAAATTCAGACTTAAATTGAAGAAAGTAGGGAAAACCACTAGACCATTCAGGTGTGACACAGCCATAGGACATGAGAAAAGCTAGTTAGAACCAACTAGTCCAAGATAACAGAAGATTCAGTTTCCAGTAGACCTTGAATCTCATTATATATGCTCATTCCAATATATTAGCATGCTAAGTGACACACCCACCAGCACCTTGCCAGTCTTGAGGCCCTACCATCAAAGATCAAAAAGTTAGCGATGGCCTAATTCCTGGAAATCTCTGCCCTTTCCTCTAAATAGTTGGATTAATTCTCCCATTCATTAGCCTATGAATTATCTAGTCAATAAAAACTAACCATGCCATATTGTGGGGCCTCTCACCTCTGAGATGTCCCATTTTGCTTTCTGCAGAGCATGTTTCTTTCTAAATAAATCCACTTCTTACCACTTTGTCTCTCACTGAATGCTTTCTGTGAGGAGACATCAAGAACCTGAGCTTCATTAAGCCCCAAGGCCAGGTATGTGATTTCAGTTAAAAGACTATGGGTTTCAGTCCCAATCTGCGTTTAGCTTGAGTTCAAATCCCGACCCATAGGTTCAAGTCCCTCTCTGAGCTGCACAGTTTTCACTCCAGCCAGAGCCAGCAGAACAGAAGTCAAGGCACTGGAGCCTTAGGATTACAAACACTGGCTTTGGAGGGCCTGCATCCAGAATCAGAATCAGAATTCACTCGTGTAGCTAAGTTACCAGCTCAGGTCACCTTTTTTTAGGTTCTGTGTTTCTGTCTCTATTTGAAAAATGGGAATTAAAAAAAATGCAGATTCTAAGGTCAGGGTGCAAATTGAATTTTATGGAAAGTACTTAACATGTACTCAATAAAAAACAGTTGCTACCATTATTATTATTATTATTATTATTGAGGGACTATCATTAAATCTAGGGCTCTATGTAGGTTAACCAAGAGACACAGAGCTTTTGTTATGTGGAAAGCACTGTGTTAGGTCCTGGGAAATAGGAACAAACAGGATAGACACAATCTGCTGTTTTATGAAGCTTATGGAGTGTTTGTGTGTGTGTCTGTGTGTGTGTGTGTGTGTGTGTTGGCCTGGACATTGTTTATAAACAAAACAAGACCAAACTGGTAGCAAACATTTAAAAAATCGGTGGCTTCATACAAAAGTCCAGATTTCTGGCCCTTCTTTTGAAAACATTAGAAAAATGTGACAGGAAGTGAGATCTCTCTCCACAGGGCAACCTGCTCCTCCAGATCCCTCACAAATCGCAAAACACAGCACCAGCCTACGCCTGAGACTCGCTGGGGGGCTTCTCTAATTAGAGAAAACTCTCTAGGGCTACCCGTGAGGGAGGGCCCCGGGGCATTTTGAGAGACTAGGAAGCTGAGGACACAGACCCAGAGGACCAGAACTGAACCGTGGGGAGAGAGAGGAGACCTGGCACCCGCGTTCTGTCAACGGGTTTATTTGTCTCTCATCTCAGCTCGCTTTGTGTGGATGGACACAGAAAACCCTGGAGGGGAATTCTGATTCCAGCTTGCTCTTTGCACAGCTAATTATTTGGGGTTCCCAGAAGGTTGAAGAGAACAATGACTCTCCCAGCAGTTACAGTTGGACTAGCTTAGTTCCTTTTCTTTGCTGCAGGGGTCAGAATCATGGAAGGGGAGCTATTTGTTTTGGTCTTAAACCAAATCTGCCCAAGACACAGACAGATGTTCTGACCTGCGACCAGGAAAGCTGCTATTTCAATGCCTAGCAAAATTCTCCTCTTTTGTCTTTCTAGTTGGCCTGCATATCCATAATATGCACTTTCCTTGTTTAAACGGTTTACTTCCCTCCTGTGCAAATAGAAAGCAATGCTCAGAAATAAAAAATATGATATGCCAAGAATTGTATCCCTCCTCCCAAGTGAGATATTTCATGTTTTCCAGGAAGACAGGATAAAGACAAGCAGAGGGAGCTAATTGGGATGGAACAGTGAAACAACGAAAGCTCGTTTGTACACAACCTGCTAATTATCTACAACTTCATTCTAATAGGAAATGAGTGACAAGTCCCTTAAAAACCAAGAAACAGGAAATGAAAATATATGCTACATAGTTGTGAACACTATAAGAGAGCGGAACAATCTTCCAGCAACTCCAGAGAGACTGTTCCTACATCTTACCAAAGCTATCTCATCAATGGTGTCCCCTCATTTTAAACAAAATGAAGCAGATTCAGTTCGCTGCTGAAAGCTGTCTCTACCCTTTCTGCATCTAAGGACATTTTCACTCTTGGCTGTTCCAATAGAGATTCATTTGGATTTCCTGTCAACTATTGCTCAAAAACAAAATAAGGCCTATTTTTCTGATTAAACTTATACTCAGTTTTATTTGCTTATGTAATACCTATTTATTGAGCACTTCCTAAGAGCCAGGCACTGTGTTAGGTGCTGGAGATATAAATGTGATTCAAAACAAAGACAGACCTTACCCTCAAGGAATTCAGGGGAAGGCAGATATTAACAGAAAGACCTCACCAATATAAAACTGACCCTCTGAAAGGTGTTTCAGAAGAGGTATCTTGTACCAGGAGGACTTATAACAAAGGGATTCAGTTAAAGGAGGTGTAACAGAGGCAAAGAAAGTGTCTCAGGAGAAATAATACTTGAGCTGAAGTGTACAGGCTGTAGTTTCCAGATAAGCAAAGGCCCTGTAGTGAGACTGAGTGAATATAAGGACTGAATGAAGGCCAGCCTGATTGGAGTGGAGAATCCATAAGGGACAGAGTGATGAAGCTGAGTGTTAATGGTGATCATACAAGAATTCTGAGCAATAGGAAGCCATCCTGGGGCTTTTAAACAGGGTGCAGGGAGCTCCCTGGTGGCAGAGTAGATAGAAATTGGCCTCCCAGTGCAGGGGACATGGGTTTGATCCTCGGTCCAGGAAGATTCCACACATCTCTGAGAAGCTAAGCGTGTGTGCCACAACCATGAAGCTTGTGCTCTCGAGCCTGCATGCCACAATACTGAAGCCTGCCCACATAGAGCTTTTGCACTGAGAAGCCCTCACACAGCAATGAAGAGCAGCCCGCACTTGTCACAACTAGAGAAAGTCCACGCAAAGCAATGAAGACCCCTGCGCGCTAAGTCGCTTCAGTCATATTCGACTCTTTGCGACCCCATGGACTGAAGCCTGCCAGGCTCCTCTACCATAGGATTCTCCAGGCAAGAATACTGGAGTGGGTAGCCATGCCCTCCTCCCGGGAATCTTCCCAACCCAAGGATCAAGCCCGAGTCTCTTGTGAATTGCAGGCAGGTTCTTTATCACTGAGTCACCTGCAAAGTCAATGAAGAAGCATAAATAAATAAATAAACAGGGTGCAGTGGCAGTAGCTGATATGACGATTTTTTATCCTTTGAAGAAAAATGGATTTGGGTAGAGGGGAGGCAGAAAGAGTTTGGGTAGGCAAGTTCATCTAGACCTCTTACAGAAATCCCGGGGAGAGTAATTTAGACTTGCGTGGTATGGTGCTGGAGCTGATGGAGCAGGGGTGACACACTCTAACACTACTTGGAGGGGGACCAGCCAATGAGCCAGGGCATCTCAACAGCCCAAGACAGGCACTGACTGTACTTCCTGGTGCTGTGAAGCTGAATAAAGACATTGGAAAGACCAAACCAAATAGGACTTGAGAATCCCTCTGCCCCAGCAGCACGGTACCACTCTGTGCTCTGAGTCATCACAGCTCTGTATCTGAATTTACAAATTTCGAGAAAGACTTCACAGGAAAACCAGCTAAATAGGCAGGGAAGAAAACACTCAGCATCAAGCACTAAAAATAATAATAATAATAATAACAAGTAGGTTTCAATAGAATTTGGTAGAGTATTAAATTTCCATTCTAGTGTCATTAGCACTGATCCTGATTTAGAAAAAAAAAATTTGGGTTAATCAAAACTATAGGTTAATCAACTGCTCCATAATGACAGCTCCTCTGGTCATAAATCTTTGCTATCGCCTGTAGCTGACAGGGTCTCAGTCCATGGGAGAATAAGCAGCAAAAAACTAATGTTTCTCTTCATTTCCCCCAAAGGGAGTTAGGCAATGAGTAATAAAGGGATATAAATTATTCACAATGCTTTCTTGAAGTTTATGATTCAAGGCTTGGGAGAAATAATGGACAGGGTGGTTGGGGTAGGTGACTCGGGGCCGGGGGGGGAGGGGGACAGAATCCTGATTGAAAAAAAGTCTATATTGAAAACGGAAGGATGAGTTTGTGAAGTAGACCCAAGTCACTACATACAGGGCTTTGGGTTTCACCGGGGCAGCCTCTGGTTCACCCACAGGATGGTTCACTCATTCCTTACATTTGTTTGGACAATCCTTATTAACCTGGAGTCACTGAGGAGGGCTGTTTCTGCCAACACAGTTTCTCTAGACTTTGGTGAAGGTAGAGAGAGGGAGAGAGATGGACAGGAGGATTGGAGAGAAGTTAAGTGTGTCTGTGTGAGAGAGTATGGTGGGAATGGAAGGACGAAAGTATATCATCTGGTGGAAGAGATATAAAAGATCTATCTTTTATAAATAAAAGTGATAAAATATATTAAGGTATGTCTCATATATTAATATAAACCTCTCCTGCATTTTTAAATTTTTTGGCTATTCCCTGCAGTATGTGGGATCTCAGTTCCTTGACCAGCAATCAAACCTACACCCCCTGCATTAGAAGTGTGAAGCCTTAACCAGTGATCACCAGGGAAGTCCCCCAAGAGGACATCTTCTCTTTTGCTTTTTACTTTCAGAAAAAAAACAAACATTGGTGTAGTAAAAGATATGGAAGTAGATAGGAGCAGAAAGGTTGTGTGTTTGTTTTGATAAAGTTAATTTGATAAAGATAAATAATATCAAAACCCACAAAATGGAGGCCACGGTAGCTGCCAGCCTATGTCATAAATCTACACCTCAGTTCAGTTCAGTTCTTCAGTTCAGTTCAGTTGCTCAGTCGTGTCCGACTCTTTGTGATCCCATGAACTGCAGCATGCCAGACTTCCCTGTCCATCACCAACTCCCAGAGCTTGCTCAAACTCATGTCCATTGAGTTGGTGATGCCATCCAACCATCTCATCTTGTCGTCCCCTTCTCCTGACTTCAGTCTTTCCCAACATCAGGGTCTTTTCAAATGAGTCAGTTCTTTGCATCAGGTGGCCAAAGTATTGGAGTTTCAGCTTCAGCATCAGTCCCAATGAATATTCAGGACTGATTTCCTTTAGGATTGACTGGTTGGATCTCCTTGCAGTCCAAGGGACTCGCAAGAGTCTTCTCCAACACTATAGTTCTTCAAACATCAATTCTTTGGTGCTCAGCTTTCTTTATGGTCCAACTCTTGCATCCACACATGACTACTGGAAAAACCATAGCTTTGACTATAGACAGACTTTTGTTGGCAAAGTAATCTACACCTAAGTCAGCCCAAACTTATAGGAAACACTTGTCAAGGGAACCTAACACACACCTATCACAGTCTTCCAGCTCAGCTTTACTCTAGAAAACAAGACCTGCTCTCCTTACAGGGAAACCCCTGACCTCTTAGCCATACATGCCATTTTTTTACTGCTGTTTCTAATCACCTATATAACTCACTCTTGCCCTAAATCTCCAAGGAAGGACCTTCCACTGCCCTGCACTGAATTCTTCCATCCATGGAGTGTTTTCCCTGAATAAAGGACATTAAGCTCCTTACTAATTCATTTCAATTTTGTCATTTGACAATCTGATTATNTAAATAGGCAGGGAAGAAAACACTCAGCATCAAGCACTAAAAATAATAATAATAATAATAACAAGTAGGTTTCAATAGAATTTGGTAGAGTATTAAATTTCCATTCTAGTGTCATTAGCACTGATCCTGATTTAGAAAAAAAAAATTTGGGTTAATCAAAACTATAGGTTAATCAACTGCTCCATAATGACAGCTCCTCTGGTCATAAATCTTTGCTATCGCCTGTAGCTGACAGGGTCTCAGTCCATGGGAGAATAAGCAGCAAAAAACTAATGTTTCTCTTCATTTCCCCCAAAGGGAGTTAGGCAATGAGTAATAAAGGGATATAAATTATTCACAATGCTTTCTTGAAGTTTATGATTCAAGGCTTGGGAGAAATAATGGACAGGGTGGTTGGGGTAGGTGACTCGGGGCCGGGGGGGGAGGGGGACAGAATCCTGATTGAAAAAAAGTCTATATTGAAAACGGAAGGATGAGTTTGTGAAGTAGACCCAAGTCACTACATACAGGGCTTTGGGTTTCACCGGGGCAGCCTCTGGTTCACCCACAGGATGGTTCACTCATTCCTTACATTTGTTTGGACAATCCTTATTAACCTGGAGTCACTGAGGAGGGCTGTTTCTGCCAACACAGTTTCTCTAGACTTTGGTGAAGGTAGAGAGAGGGAGAGAGATGGACAGGAGGATTGGAGAGAAGTTAAGTGTGTCTGTGTGAGAGAGTATGGTGGGAATGGAAGGACGAAAGTATATCATCTGGTGGAAGAGATATAAAAGATCTATCTTTTATAAATAAAAGTGATAAAATATATTAAGGTATGTCTCATATATTAATATAAACCTCTCCTGCATTTTTAAATTTTTTGGCTATTCCCTGCAGTATGTGGGATCTCAGTTCCTTGACCAGCAATCAAACCTACACCCCCTGCATTAGAAGTGTGAAGCCTTAACCAGTGATCACCAGGGAAGTCCCCCAAGAGGACATCTTCTCTTTTGCTTTTTACTTTCAGAAAAAAAACAAACATTGGTGTAGTAAAAGATATGGAAGTAGATAGGAGCAGAAAGGTTGTGTGTTTGTTTTGATAAAGTTAATTTGATAAAGATAAATAATATCAAAACCCACAAAATGGAGGCCACGGTAGCTGCCAGCCTATGTCATAAATCTACACCTCAGTTCAGTTCAGTTCTTCAGTTCAGTTCAGTTGCTCAGTCGTGTCCGACTCTTTGTGATCCCATGAACTGCAGCATGCCAGACTTCCCTGTCCATCACCAACTCCCAGAGCTTGCTCAAACTCATGTCCATTGAGTTGGTGATGCCATCCAACCATCTCATCTTGTCGTCCCCTTCTCCTGACTTCAGTCTTTCCCAACATCAGGGTCTTTTCAAATGAGTCAGTTCTTTGCATCAGGTGGCCAAAGTATTGGAGTTTCAGCTTCAGCATCAGTCCCAATGAATATTCAGGACTGATTTCCTTTAGGATTGACTGGTTGGATCTCCTTGCAGTCCAAGGGACTCGCAAGAGTCTTCTCCAACACTATAGTTCTTCAAACATCAATTCTTTGGTGCTCAGCTTTCTTTATGGTCCAACTCTTGCATCCACACATGACTACTGGAAAAACCATAGCTTTGACTATAGACAGACTTTTGTTGGCAAAGTAATCTACACCTAAGTCAGCCCAAACTTATAGGAAACACTTGTCAAGGGAACCTAACACACACCTATCACAGTCTTCCAGCTCAGCTTTACTCTAGAAAACAAGACCTGCTCTCCTTACAGGGAAACCCCTGACCTCTTAGCCATACATGCCATTTTTTTACTGCTGTTTCTAATCACCTATATAACTCACTCTTGCCCTAAATCTCCAAGGAAGGACCTTCCACTGCCCTGCACTGAATTCTTCCATCCATGGAGTGTTTTCCCTGAATAAAGGACATTAAGCTCCTTACTAATTCATTTCAATTTTGTCATTTGACAATCTGATTATGTGTAAATACGGCCTGGATTAGATACATAGCTCTCCTTCACAGTTTCTAAGAAATGCAAGTAAAGGATTTCAGCAATTTTGAAACTTTGCTCTCTTGCCAAACTGAGTTTCCTTGACAGAAAGTGCTGAGACTAAGTCATGTGGATCCACTCTTTATAAAGGCTAGAAACACATTTACTGAACCCATCACGTGCAAGCACTGTCCTGGGTGCTATTAATAATACAAATAATTGAAAAATCATTCAGATTCCAGCCTTGACTTATCTTCCTAGTTTTATTTCTTGCTATTTCTCCTTCAAAACCAAGATCACAGCCATTTTACTCTGCAATTCAGAACATTTTGTTCTGCTTCCCACTCCTTATGTATAAACATGTGTCTTTCTGCACTGAATGCTCTCCCTAATTCATTCAGAAGCACTGCCCCTCCCCACCTGCACCTGGCTAAGGCCTACACCCCTCCAATCTCCCTTTAGATGTCACTTCCTCAGAAAGTTGTCCAGAATTCCAAGGTGAGTCAGATGCCCTTACTCCGGGCTCTTGGTGGGTTTATCTCAACTAAGTCTAGGTAGCATTCAATGGTAATCAGATGGCGTGCAAACTTTTTGATAGCGGGAACTATGTCTTTGTCATTCTTGTATCCTCAGCCTCGAGCACACCAGGAGACATAAATAAAAGACCCACTAAATCTCTGATGAGTGAATAAAGATATGCAATACTTAATGCCATACTTAAACTTCAAGGAAGTTTCAGTGTAATTAATAAACACACAACCTTTTGAAATACAATAGCACACAGCATATAAAACAAGTGCTTTGTGTGTAACAAAGCAGGTGCTCAGAGGAAGCCAAAGATTAGTTTTGACTGAGGTGATGGTAGCAACAGCAATTAGAACAAGCCTGTGTATATGTCACGTGGGCTATGTTAGTTGTTTTCATAAATAGCCCTATAACATAATAGTATTTTCCCCATTAACAAAGGAGGAACCCTAGGTTTGGAGAGATTAAATGATTTTTGAAAGTTACATAGTTAGTAACCAGCAAAGCCAGGATTTGAATTCTGAATACAAGATTTCAAAACATTGAGACTGGGAAGGTGGGCATGCCAGGCAGAAAAAAACAGAGATAACATAGCAAGGCACCTGGGGGTCATGCATATCCCAGGGGCTAGAAAGAAAGATCAAGTTGATAGTACATAGGAATACTGGGGACACCAGTGCTAGCAAGTGAGGAACTAGATTGTCAGGGACCCTGCATGTTCAGCTATGGAACTTGCATCAGGTTATGGTCACCAAGAACCATTGGTAGCTTTAGAGTAGAGGAAACGTGATCAGAGTTGAGTCTTTGAAAGGTTTATCAAGCAGTGGAATACAGGATGGACTAGGAGATGAAAGGAGAGTTTGCAGAGAAGGAAAAATCTCAGAGCACAATCCAGTTCTTTAACTGTGAAGACACTGATCTCTGGGAATGGAGTAGAAAGGATGGATGCAAACCATCCTATGTGAGAATAAACAAACAGTCCTTGACAGCTGAGTGATTGTGGGTCTGAAAGAGAGAGATAACTATTAATAAAAGTGGCTTATGAGTATTAAGCCAAAATGACAGGGACCCCAATGAAGCAGCAGCCAGAAGCACCATAGAAGGTACTTATTTGAGGAGAAATTTTTTAAACATGCTGAAAATAGACACTGTAGGGAAAGTCTTTAGGAAACAGTTGGAAATGTGGGACCAGAGAACCAGAGAATGACTAGTACAAGAATTGCAACTGGGGAGAAGGGGGAAGGCATTTGCACCCTAAGATGCAAATGAAGCCAAAGAAAATGTGGACATGTCTTCAAGGGCTGAGGGGCAGAAAACGAGGGTTGGGAGGTATGCATCAAATCTTAGTTAACACTCACATTTAGATGGCAGGAGCATGAAGAAGATTAACAAGTAAAAGATGCTAAAGAATTAAGATCTAAATGCCCAATACAAACAGGTGCTTTGCCAGTTTCTATGCCAGAAACTTTTTATATGCTATTCTAGGAGGTCAGTACTATCTGCATTTTATAAACACTGAAGCTGAGGAGACATGTTATCTTGCCCAGGGCCATGCAACCGATTAATGACCCAGGTGGTGAGCATCTCAATTCATGTCTTACTGTTTCCCTGGAGAGGGCCAAAGTATCGAGGCCACTGGAATGGGAGAACCTTTAGAGTGGACAGGATGAACTCGGGCAAGAGCAACGAGGACGGAGAAGAGGCCATTGAGGAACTTCCCTGGTGGTCCAGTGGCTAGGACATTGAGTTCCCAATGCAGGGGGCGTGGGTTCAATCCCTGGTCAGGGAACTTGATCCCACATGCCTCAACTAAGAGTTTCCCTGACGCAACTCAAGATCCCACATGCCACATCTAAGACCTGGCACAGCCAAGAAAATAAGTAAAATTAAATAAATATTTTAAGAAAGCCTCTCAGAGAAAGCTGTGGTATAGGACCTAAAACTGAACTTCAATGTTATGCACTGTCTTGACATCTGGAGAAAATCGGGATGGCCTCCAATGGCTCAACCACAAGTTCTTCTCATTTTGCTCCTGGGGAAAAAGTCCCTTGGCCACACAGCTCTCCTTATCATGGGGACCAGGCACAGTTCCTGTTTAACCCTGAGCAATGGGGTTCAGTTTCCTGTCAGCCTCTGGAATGATTCAAACAAGCCAATGAGACCTTTCTGCAGGAACCAAGGGTCACCCACCTCCTTGATGCTGCCTCTCACAGTCCCTGATTTGTCGCTCTGTCCCCAGGTGCAGCCCTCTAGGGGCTTTGTGTGGCATGCAGCAGCCTCCTCCCCTGGGCTGCGAGTACATATGACTAATAAGGTTCTATCAGTCTCAGTTGTCTAGTGCTAGAGGTCATGGGTTTGGCCATCCACATATCTCTAGGGTGGAAATCTCTCCTTTACAAACTAGCTGGACAGACAGTGATTAAGACAACAGAGGACTTTAAAGTGCTCACCGTGAAGTTACATGGGTAAAATACTTTATTTTAATAAGTATCTGGGACTTCCCTGGTCGTCCAGTGGCTAAGACCTCACGCTCCCAATGCAGGGGGCCCTGGGGTTTGATCCGTAGTCAGGGAACTAGACCCCGCATGCTGCAGCTAAAGATGTCACATGCTGCAACGACGACTCTGCACAGACAAATTTAAAAAAAAAAAGACACAAAAGTATTTGCTTTAGTATAAGTGAAGAAATGCGAGAAATGAATGACTTTTCTAGTTTTATACAAGAAGAAACTGAGGGACAGACAAGTTAGATGGCTACCTTGTATTACACAGTATTAAACTCTTCTTTCATTTTAATGAAATATTAAATCTCCAATATTTTCTTGACAAGTTCTTGTCCAGATGCAGCATAAGAATCACCTGTATCCAGAATTTACAAAAAGCTGTTATAAGCAATAAGAGAAAGGCAAAAAGTCTCACAGAAAAACAGGAAGATATAAATAGGTAACTCCCCAAAGTAGAAAGAGACAATAATAGGGATGTGTTCAATGTTATTATTAGTCCAAGAAATTCAAAGAAAAATCACAATGAACCATTTATTTGTATATTTCAGGTTGACAAAGATTAAGATTTACACTACTCAGAGTTAAGGTTGTTAAAAGGAATCAAAGACTCTCATATGCAGATGGAATGAGTAGAAATTAGTACTTTTTTGGAAGACAGAGCAGCAGCTTGAGTAAAATTTTTAATTATATTTTACAAAATTTGATTTCTAGGATTATATCTCAAGGAAGCAACTTGTCAAGTCAATAAAGATGTATGTATAAAGATGTTTGTTCTATTCTTCCCAATATTGAAAATTCAGAAAAAAAATCTTAATGTCTATCAACAGAGTACTGGCTAAATAAATGTGCTTTATGTATAAAATGGGTTGCTATACAGTCTTTAAAAATGATGATATAGACGCATATTTCTCAGGATAGAAAAATTATATTAGTTTAAAAAAAAACTCGTTTACAAAACTGAAAGTAGAATATTATTATATAAAATTTTATATATTTCTATATACATGCATAGTGGGACATTTGGAATGAAATTTACAAAATTTTAATATCTCCAACTATTTAGTTTTCAGATAAGTCTTACTCTATTTTTTAGCTTATCCCAAAGACATATATCAATAATTGAGAGGGGAAGAAAAATTTTTTTCACTTTTGGGGAAAAAAACACATTGAACAATGAATATTTCCCTTTGGGAAAAAAAATGTATACTTCAGGAAGAAGTTATACAAATACTACAGCATGCTTCAATTTTATACTTCTATTTGTTTTCCAATAGATAAATGTGCAGCCAGTAAAGAAAGGGACTCAGCCAATGAACTAGATTTCTCATAGGAAGTATATATCCTAAACTGAGGCTTGTGTGCCCTTAGCAGGAGGCTGTGGATAAAAAGTGAAAACCGCAAGGAGCCTGGGTTCAGGAGGTGCTGGTCAGCCCCTCTGTGATTGAAAAGGACACCTTAGTAGTGACCAGTGAGAGTCCCACTCCAAGCTGTCAACAGTGGCTAATTTTTTGCCTTTGATCTTGCATACCATTCACACCTACAGCTCTGATAAGTCCCACTCTTGGAGCTTTCACCTCTTGACAGCAAATGCTGCAGTCTCAAAATCCCACTTGTGCCTGTTTCCTGTAAGAAAGTTTTGTGTAGGGCACATGTGACCTACAGAATTATGTTTTTCAAAAGTAAACTCTTAGAAATCAGTTACCAACTTATCTCCCAATTCTATCACCTAGAAGGGGACAAAGGGTGACAAAACAGAGCCCATACAGAGTTTAATTCAGAAAGACTGACACTTAATTTATTCTAAAGAAAAACACAGCAAACCCTACTATGTCACTTTAGAAATTCCTAAAATAGAGATCTCTATGTTTCCCATTTGGCGTCTGTCATGCTCCCGATAATATTACTTGTGGCAGCTCTAAGAGAGGCAGTATACATTGGCCTCCCAGGTCTTTAAGAATGCACAACTTAATCCATCTGGAAACAGTTGTGTTGTTGACCCCAGGGTTCTTTATATTAGAACAAACTCAGACACAAACCCTGGGACGGCTCCAGAATATTATATGAGGGTGAATTACAGGCAGTCACACAACCTAGCCTTGTCCTTTAAAGCGTTTTTATGAGGCAGAGCCAAAGGCTGGCAAAACTCTCCTTCACCACAGAGGAAATCCAGGTTAAAAAGGGAAATAAGAAGTTTATGAACTATTTTAAAAAAATAAAGCTGCAGAGTTAGGGAGTTACGGACTAAGTTCCAATCCATTAATTCTTTTATTCCCTGACTTAGAACTGGCTGAAGGAGAGTGGCCTGCTGGTGGGTGACAGAAACAGTCCCTTGCAGGGGAACCAGAGAGGAAAGGCTGGCAGAGAAGGGCGTGGAGCCACTCATTCAGACAATAATTTATACTGGAATCTGGAATTCAATAACCTCACATCCCTCAGGTAAGGGAAAGATCCGCTCCCCAATTTCATTTGGGAGTTCTATTACATTAAGCAATATTCTGTTTGGCCAGACATGCCATTCTTCTCTTGAAGGAAATTAATTTCTTGATTCTTCCAGCTAATATAATCCCAGTTCAGTGCTTAAAGTTTTCTCAGGGTGCTACTGGATGAAATAAAGTTTAAAGCACCTCTTGTGGGAATTCACAAAGCACAGATGGAAACAACAGAGGAAGAACAAGTTGAAGAGGGGAAGGTGGGGGTGGCTGGAGGGGAGATGAGGTGTTAGCCTGCCCCGCACGAGCCAACACATGTGTTTGTTAACAGTGTTCTGTCATCTGAACTCTTGGCTGAGTAGGGCTGTGCTATGATTTCCATAGGAAATTTATTTTAAGGCGTGTAAGGCCACTGAACAGGATAAATAAAAGATTACAAGAAAAAAAGAAAGAAAGAAACATAGTGATTTCTGATTGCTTAAAAGGCAACTCAACAAGCCTTCACCTACAGAAGGAAAAGGTCAGGATCAATGAAAGGGCCTTTCCTTTGGAAAGAGATCTGCTTTCAATTTAACACAAACAAATCCTTATGGTGGGCTTTCTGTAGACCGAGGAGACATCAAACTGTGTAAGGGATCTGGCCTTGCCAGGAAAATAAACCTCCTCTGTTGGAAATTCCCCAACAATATCAAAACCAAACAAAGGAGAACAAACCTAACCCCCACCCCACCCCTTCCTCAGCCCTCTGTCTGATAGCCAAAGGCTGATTACCTCCAAAAATAAAAACAAGCCCTCAAATATAAATGTGTTACTCCTCATAGCTGCAATATTATTCTAAAAGAAGATTTCTGGAGGTATCATCTTAAGTGTGATGTTGCAGGGGGAACCCTGTGTATTAGGAGAGTCTGACTTGAGAATACGACAGGATACTGAGCATCTTTGATGACAAAATATACACTCCTATAGGTACCTTGGTCAAATACACTGTATCTCATTCTAATAAGTCCAGCTGGCTTCGTAAAGTGTCAGCTCAACTATTATGAAGAGGCACTTTTACTATCTTTTGGGGAGATAGACAATGAATGGCATTTTTTTCTCAACCGTATTTTCTTTCACTCTTTACAAATCTGAATGCTTATTCCAGCGGTACTGTTATTCTTAACGTCAATCCTTTCTACACAGACACATGTACACATCACATACACCACACACATGTACCCACACCACCCATACACACATATACCATACACATATACACATGCACCATACACCACAGACCAACACACGCACAATTACTTTTTTCCTCTCACTATTTTGTTGAACACTGTGTTGAAGATTCTATCCAGGGCAATTAGGTAAGAAAAAGAAATTAAAAGACATCCCAGGAAAAGAAAATGTAAATATCCTTATTTGAAAAAAAAAAAAAAAGACATATATAGGAAATCATAAAGAAACCAATAAAAGCTAATAGAATTAATGAGTCCAGTGAGATTTCAGTACATAGACTCAGTATAAAAATATCACTTATATTTCTCTGTACTAACAATGAACATTCCAAAACAAAATCTAGGGAAAATATTGCATTAAAAATATTCAAAGATCATGAAACTTTTAGGTATAAATTTAACAAAAGAAGTGCAAGACTTGTATGCTGAAAATAGCAAAACACTGTTGAAAGAACTCAAAGATATAAATAAATGGAAGGACATCTTGTGTGTTCCTGGACTGGAAGACAATACTGTTAAATGAAAATACTCCCCCAAATTGATCTACAGATTCAACAGAATCCCCATCAACATCCAGCCACATTTTATTGTGACAGTAACCATTTTACTTTATCTTTTGCCATACCATGTGCCATGTGAAATCTTAGTTCCCTGACCAGGGCCCACACACACAATTTTAAATGATGAGCTCGTAAATCTGGCTGTTGACCATTGCTACAACCTTAGTTATGCCCAACTCTTAGCTTTTACTACTATACGTTCCTCCCTTTTCCCTTTCTCTCAAGGAAGCATATCAGAATACAAGGAAACAAGAATCATAACCATAAATCTGCTCTTCAACTATAAAAAAAAAAAAAAGTAGAAAAACTACTGGAGGTATAGCTCACAAACCATCACTACCCATTGGTGAAATTCAGCATCAAATTTAGTATCCTGCCTGGAATGATCTCCCTTCGCCTCCCCAAAACACTCTTTTTCAACCATACAAATCCTACCAGTATCTCATGATTCATCTACTCAATGGATGAAAATTCTTTAGACTCCCCTCTCTAGACTCTACCAGACTCACAAACTCAAGTTTCCCAAGAGCCAGGAGTGGGGTTAATTTATATTGCTGTTGTTCAGCCACTAAGTTGTGTCCAACTCTTTGCAGCCCCATGGACTGCAGCACGCCAGGCTTCCCTGTCCTTCAGGCATACTCACTCGCTGCTGAGCAGTGGCGATGTGGCAACCAGAGAGCACTAGCCCTGCCTGAAGGGGCAGCAGCCAGCAGCCCGCCACTGCTGCCATGTGGGAATGCAGGTCCGTGGCCACCAGATCTTCCACTGTTTCAAGAAAAACCAAAAATCTGCTGCATTTTCTGTGAAATATCCCCACTATAAATGCTGGCTCAGTTAAGAAAGTTAAGAAGACAAAAACTCTGTAAACTGTACTGGACCCATGGAACCGCTAACTTGGAACCTCTGGTCTCTGTTGAACATATGAAGCTTAACAATCAATGAGGCTCATGTAAAGAGGTGTGGTGTATGTGTGTCTTAGATCAGCAGTTAGATTAGTATGTCCCAGAGAGACACAGGCAAATACATTCTCTGGTGGAGCAAATGGTAAAGAATCTGCCTGCAATGCAGGAGACCTGGGTTCAGTCCCTGGGTGGGGAAGATCCCCTGGAGAAGGGAATGGCTACCTAATCCAGTATTCTTGCCTAGAGAATTCCATGGGCAGAGGAGACTGGCATGTTATAGTCCATGGGGTCACAAAGGTGTCAGACACAACTGAGTGACTTTCAGTTTCACTTTGTTTTCATGTGACGTGTAACTTGAAAATGAAGTAGGGCTTTATCTCGTTATCATAAACGTTAAATTAAGTTTCAAATAATATAAGGAGGGACTGAGACATTTATAGTTAGGAAAGGACACTGGTCAAAAAAGTTCAGGAACACTGAGCCTGATGATAAGGTGCTGGAAGGCAGGAATTATACCCTAATCTATTTTATTCAGCATGTATCAAGAGTGCTAATTAGGGATTTCCCTGGTGTTCCCGAAGCAACTTACCTGGTGGCTCAGACGGTAAAGCGTCTGCCTACAGTGCAAGAGATCTGGGTCTGATCCCTGGGTCAGGAAGATCCTCTGGAGAAGGAAATGGCAACCCACTCTAGTACTCTTGCCTGGAAAACCCTGCCTCTAGTACTCTTGCTCCTCCATGGACGGAGGAGCGGAGCATAGTAGGCTACAGTCCATGGGGTCGCAAAGAGTCGGACACGACTGAGTGACTTCACTTCACTTCTTCTGGTGTTCCAGAGGTTAAAAGTTTGCCTTCCAATGCAGGGGACATGGGTCTGATCCATGGTCGGGGAACAAAGATCCCACATGCTATGGAGCAATTACAGTCAAAGTATGCCAAAGCATTAGTCATTCAGTTGTGTCCAGTTCTTTGCAATCCCATGGGCTATAGCCCACCAGGCTCTTCTGTCCGTGGGATTTCCCAGACAAGAATACTGGAGTGGGTTGCCATTTTCTCCTCCAAGGGATTTTCCTTACCAAGAGACTGACTCCACATCTCCTCTGTCTCTGCATTGCAGGCAGATTCTTTGCCCACAGAGCCATCAGGGAAGCTTCAAAAATAAAAATAAAAAACCTCACTCCCACATTATATTGGGAGGGGACAGGACAATGAGGATAGGATGGGCAACTAAGTCCATGCCGCAACTACTGAGCTGGCATGCCAACTAGAGAAGCCTGTGTGCCACAATGAAGACCTAGCAAAGCCATACACACACACACACACACACACACACACAAACCAGAGTGCCAAATATATAGGTTTGAATGGAGCTGATCTGACTATTTTAAGGAACTAGATTCCAGACAACCATTTCATGCCTTAGAAATTTAACTTTGCCTGATTGCCTATAATTACCAATACATTTCCTAGCCATGAACAAAGGATCTCATTCTAATGAGATCTTATCTATGCCTAAATATTTTTACTTTATAATCTTAATAGTTCTAATTTATCTACCAAAGTAAAGAAAAACACCTGGAACAAAGAATGCATTTGAAGCATATTAGTTAAACTCAAGTAAAAAAAAAATAAACATAAGATGAAACTTCCATGCCTCTTGTCTCTCTACAGAGTAGACAGAGCCTTGGAACTTGGATTTCTTTTATCAAAAGCATACCCATACCTTTTTGTCAGATAAACTTATTTGGTTTTCCTTGTATAATAGGGTGAGTATTGTGCAAGGTTTCAATGCCTTTTTTTTCCCCCCACCAACTCAAATTGTCCCTTAGAGGCTCAAAGTACTAACAAAGTGCTTCGCTGCATGAAAGTGCTGTCTGCTTTTGTCTGGCAAATATGATGCCAGCTAAAAAGCCTGATGGGTCTGTAATTTGTCACAGGTCTAACTGAGCTCCAGGCTGCTTCAACCAGAAAGTGAATTCAACTTTATAAAGAAAAAGTGTGGACAGGAAAGCCTTCTAGCAAGATTCCCAATAACCAGAATATGGACATGAGATCCTAAAACTAATAAAACACGGATTGGGGAGAGGGTATTGATGAAGCAGTAGCCTAAGGAGGGAAGAGGGAGGACTTGTGCCTATTTTTATACTGAAGGGAAAGTGATGGGCACAGAGGTAAGGCCACTATCACCTGCAATCCTATAACTCTAGGAATTAGACCACATTGTCCTTGCAGCTACAGATGTGGATACAGGCTCAGAAAAGCTGGTAACTTGTCCACAGGGTTTCCCAGACAGTTGGTGGCCTACCTGGAGTTTGGCCAGGTCTTTCTGGCTCTAATGCTCAAGCCTAGTCACTATATAACAGCAGCTTCCCACAGGTCACCAAGACAGTCAGTGCCACTCAATTAGCTATGCTATGAAACTGCAGATTGTAGATAGAGTATTGTTCATTTTTTAGCTTAATTTTGTTAAAGACATAATAGACCAGCCATAAAAAACAATCTGCCAAGCTATAGGAAATCAGCCCTGTTGCTAGTAAATGTGTTTTATTCAAACATACATCAAGTACTTATTATATTTAAGATTCCCCAGATACTAGAGAGACAAAATTCAAATACATTCAAGATAAGCTCTAGTAACCTTTTTTTTTTTTTTTTNAACAAAGGATCTCATTCTAATGAGATCTTATCTATGCCTAAATATTTTTACTTTATAATCTTAATAGTTCTAATTTATCTACCAAAGTAAAGAAAAACACCTGGAACAAAGAATGCATTTGAAGCATATTAGTTAAACTCAAGTAAAAAAAAAATAAACATAAGATGAAACTTCCATGCCTCTTGTCTCTCTACAGAGTAGACAGAGCCTTGGAACTTGGATTTCTTTTATCAAAAGCATACCCATACCTTTTTGTCAGATAAACTTATTTGGTTTTCCTTGTATAATAGGGTGAGTATTGTGCAAGGTTTCAATGCCTTTTTTTTCCCCCCACCAACTCAAATTGTCCCTTAGAGGCTCAAAGTACTAACAAAGTGCTTCGCTGCATGAAAGTGCTGTCTGCTTTTGTCTGGCAAATATGATGCCAGCTAAAAAGCCTGATGGGTCTGTAATTTGTCACAGGTCTAACTGAGCTCCAGGCTGCTTCAACCAGAAAGTGAATTCAACTTTATAAAGAAAAAGTGTGGACAGGAAAGCCTTCTAGCAAGATTCCCAATAACCAGAATATGGACATGAGATCCTAAAACTAATAAAACACGGATTGGGGAGAGGGTATTGATGAAGCAGTAGCCTAAGGAGGGAAGAGGGAGGACTTGTGCCTATTTTTATACTGAAGGGAAAGTGATGGGCACAGAGGTAAGGCCACTATCACCTGCAATCCTATAACTCTAGGAATTAGACCACATTGTCCTTGCAGCTACAGATGTGGATACAGGCTCAGAAAAGCTGGTAACTTGTCCACAGGGTTTCCCAGACAGTTGGTGGCCTACCTGGAGTTTGGCCAGGTCTTTCTGGCTCTAATGCTCAAGCCTAGTCACTATATAACAGCAGCTTCCCACAGGTCACCAAGACAGTCAGTGCCACTCAATTAGCTATGCTATGAGACTGCAGATTGTAGATAGAGTATTGTTCATTTTTTAGCTTAATTTTGTTAAAGACATAATAGACCAGCCATAAAAAACAATCTGCCAAGCTATAGGAAATCAGCCCTGTTGCTAGTAAATGTGTTTTATTCAAACATACATCAAGTACTTATTATATTTAAGATTCCCCAGATACTAGAGAGACAAAATTCAAATACATTCAAGATAAGCTCTAGTAACCTTTTTTTTTTTTTTTTTCTTTTGTAATGGCATAAGTGGAAAGGTATTCTCATTGAATGGAATGTTTGCTTACTCAGTGGCCAAATATTCATTGAGAAACCAGCTGGGTCAAAAAGTGTCCTAGATTCTGAGGATGACTGCGTGACAGAGAAGACAGATAAGGCCCACGGCTGAAAGAAATTTGCTTTGTTTCAGAATTAGAGTTGGTGCTAGTGGTAATGAACCCACCTGCCAATGCCAGGAGATGCAAGAGACACAGTTTCAATCCCTGGGTCGAGAAGATCCCCTGGAGTAGGAAATGGCAACCCACTCCAGTATTCTGGCCTGGGAAATCCCACGGACAGAGGAGCCTGGTGGGCTATACTCAGTGGGGTCAGACACAACTGAGCGGCTTAGCACACACAAACAAAGCAAAGGAGAGCAAAATGAAGGAGCCATTTATGGTTTGTGATAAATGCTGTGAAGCAAATACTGGGGTGCTGTGATAGAGAATAAATGGAAGACATTGTGTTTTAGACCAGGGACAGGGAGGACCTCCCTGAGGTGATGATGTTCAAATGACAATCAACCATGTAACAGGTTGAAAGAAGTCAACTGTGTAACAGGTGAAGGGAAAAAATGGGTTTCCCCACCAGAGAGTTAGGGATAGATGAAGAACCAGTGAGGACAATGAGTTTAGTTGTTTCTGGGAAGCAAGAGCAGACCACCACAAGTGGGTGCAGCAAGCCAGGGTGGGCTGGGGACTCTGAGAGGTGGGAGGGAGCCAGCAGACCATCATGGGTATTAGACATCACTGGAATGAGTTTGGATGTTAGTCTAAGCTCAGTGGAAAGCTGTTGAATGACTTGGTCTTAAACCAGGGACTGCTGTGAACAGATGAACGGTTTTATTTTAGCTGGCATGTGAAGAAGGGGTGAGAAGGGGACTCATGTGGAAGTGGGAGGCGAGGCTCTCGCTGGGAGGACAGCACTTGGATGCCCACCATTCACTCCCCAGATCTACCCTTACCCTTTCCTATCCTGCTGTCTACCTCAGAGCCTGGCTTATAGAGACCCTTGCCTTCTGACTTCCAGCTGGGTTCGGCCAATGGGAAGTCCCAGCCAGAGCTTAGAGGAAGGCAGGAGAGAGAAGCTGGAATATTTACTCCCTCAGCCCCTCACCAGCCCAATCCCCAGGGTATATCACGGGCTGCTTGTCTCCCTCAGCCTAGGCTGCTGGTCCCACTGGCCGGGTGGTCTCTGTCCCATGGCCTCTCCTATGCTCTCCTCCAGGGACCCAGTGCCCTGCCCTTCCCATGCACCTTCCCTCTCATCACCTTCAATCCTTGGGCGGAAGCAGAAAAGGCTGCTATTAGCCTCACGGCACTGCACTTGGGGCCTTGTGGTTTGAAAATGATACCTTTATTAAACTCTAGTCAAATTACCCAATTTGTGTGTGCCATCTGTTTCCTGCTGGGTTCCTTACTGATATAGGGAGAGAGGCAAGATTTGATTTAGAAAAGTTCAGTTACTGTGATCCTTGACTAATATCCTGTTCTGCTGATGCTCTGTGTTTGTGATATAAGGGTCACAAACCCAAAAAATGTTAGCGAGAAATCATACACCTTTTTATTTCCTTAGGAAATCCAATAACATAAATTGACCAAAGAGACAAAATGCCAAAATCACAGATGGAAGGATTCAGAAAACAAAAGAGAATTTATGGTCACTGATACCTGACTTCAGGCCAATTAGCATGAGCTCTTGCTTAAATATTTAGATTTATATTTCTCATTCAGATTTTCATTTATTTAATCAGTGTTTATTGGGTGCCTAGTCCTTGCGGGGCGTTAGTTTAGACACCAGGGAAAGAGCAAAGACTACACCTACGCTCACAGAGCTTCCACTCCAGAGGAGAGTCAAGAAAGAAACAAGTCAACAGTCTCTTGTATGCTCATAAAAAACGGCTAAGGAGGACTGAGTGGAAGATTTACATATGAGCAAGAATATTGCCTTTCTTCAAAGGTGCTATTTGAGCAGAGAACTGAAGGAAGGGATGAAGCAAGCAGTGATGATATCCAGAGGAAGCACGACCCAGGAGAAGAAGTACTAGAGGCTATACTTCAGCAACAGTGGCAGGAACTGAGCAACTGTGAAAGGCCAGTGTGGCTGGAGCAGAAGTAGCCTGTCCAGTCAGGGAGATAGGCAGGATGAGCCCACTTGCCCCACCCAGAATTTTTGGCTTTTATTTTGAAAAAAGAAGCCATTAGGGTTTTCAGAGAGTAGTGACAGAATATGATTTAGGGGTTTTTTCGTTTGCTTTGTTTATTTTTACTTTTTATTAATTCTTATTGGAGCACAGTTGCTACATAAGGTTGTGTTAGTTTCCACTGCACAGCAAAGTGAATAAACTATAAGTATACATCTATCCCCTCTTTTTTGGATTTTCTTCCTATTTAGGTCACCACAGGGCAATCAGTAGAGTTCCTTGGGTTATACAGTAGGTTCTCATGAGTTGTCTATTTTATACGTAGTGTCAGTAGCATATATATGTGTTTTATTTTTAAGAAAATTATCCTACCTGCTTTGTTGCAATAGGGTAGCAGGACAGAAAGCAGGGGTACACTAAGACAAAAGTACAGGGAAGAGATGCTGTTGTCTTGGACCAAGGTGGAAACATTTATGTTTACTTTATTTTGGGGGGTTCCAAAATCACTGCAGATGGTGACTGCAACCATGAAATTAAGAGACACTTACTCCTTGGAAGGAAAGTTATGACCAACCCTGATAGCATATTCAAAAGCAGAGACATTACTTTGCCAACTAAGGTCCGTCTAGTCAAGGCTATGGTTTTTCCTGTGGTCATGTATGGATGTGAGAGTTGGACTGTGAAGAAAGCTGAGCAGCGAAGAATTGATGCTTTTGAACTGTGGTGTTGCAGAAGACTCTTGAGAGTCCCTTGGACTACAAGGAGATCCAACCAGTCCATTCTAAAGGAAATCAGTCCTGGGTGCTCTTTGGAAGGACTGATGCTAAAGCTAAAACTCCAGTATTTTGGACACCTCATGTGAAGAGCTGACTCATTGGGAAAGACCCTGATGCTGGGAGGGATTGAGGGCAGGAGGAGAAGGGGACAACAGAGGATGAGATGGCTGGATGGTATCACTGACTCAATGGACGTGAGTCTGAGTGAACTCCGGGAGATGGTGATGGACAGGAAGGCCTGGCATGCTGCAGTTCATGGGGTCGCAAAGAGTCAGACACGACTGAGTGATTGAACTGAACTGAAGCTTTTCAGAGAGCTTCCCTAGTGGCCCAGATGGTGAAGCATCTGCCGGCAATGTGGGAGACACAGGTTCAATCCCTGCGTTGGGAAGATTCCCTGGAGAAGGAAATAGTAACCCAGTCCNGAAGGCCTGGCATGCTGCAGTTCATGGGGTCGCAAAGAGTCAGACACGACTGAGTGATTGAACTGAACTGAAGCTTTTCAGAGAGCTTCCCTAGTGGCCCAGATGGTGAAGCATCTGCCGGCAATGTGGGAGACACAGGTTCAATCCCTGCGTTGGGAAGATTCCCTGGAGAAGGAAATAGTAACCCAGTCCAGTACTCTTGCCTGGAAAATTCCATGGACAGAGGAGCCTGGTGGGCTACAGTCCATGGTGTCTCAAAGAGTTGGACACGACTGAGCTACTTCACTTTCACTTTCAAGCTTTTCAAATACCCAAGTGGGGATAAGTAAGGCACTGGGTGTACATACAAAGTCTGGAGTTGAGAGAAGGCGTCTGAGTTAAGCTGGAGATAGGGAATTGGGCAGCACACAGCCATAAGCCTGAGTGAGATCATCCAGGGAGTGAAGAGAGGGAGAACAGACAAGTTCTCACGATGCAGCATGAGACACTGGAGATAGACAAGTCAAAGAAGAGAGGAGGAACCTGTCAAAGAAACTGAAAATGACTGGTTAGCAGGATAGAGGGAAAAACCAGGAGAGGTGCTGTCCCCAAAGCCAATGAAAACAAGTATTTTGAGAAGGAAGAAGCAGTCAAGCAGTCATGTGTTGTTCATGGATCAAGTGAGAACGGTGGAACAGGAAGTAAAGCAATGGATCTGGCAAAGAAACGGCTGACAGCGACTCGGAGTATGTTCTAAGAAGCAGTGGAGTTGAAAGTCTGATGGAAAGAACATGTGTAGACACCTCTTCTGATGTTCTTTACAATCAATGGGGAGCAGAGAAATTATGATAGATGGAAGGAGTTAAGCAGGTTTTCTTTTATTTTCTTTTTAATTTGAAGATATTATAGCATCTTTTAATCACTGCGGGGAATTATCTAGTAGAGAGAGGAACCAGGATGATGCAAGAGAGAGCAGATAATTGCAAGAACAAGAGGGGATGGGGTCCAGGGCACCAGGGAGGCAAGGGATGGGAACAGAAGAGTTTATCCTCTGTAACAGAACATGAGTCCATGTAGACAGGCTGGGGAGAGCTCGGGAGGTTTCTTCCCAACTGAGCTTTCTCAGTATTACAGCAAGTGGGGAGGGGCCACTGGGAGTTTCAGGAGAGAAGAGAAAGTGAAATAGTTATCCAGAGCAAGGGGGTGGAGTAGGGACCTGCAGTAGGATGGTATTGGCCAGTGTACTGGTCCCTAAACTGCTTCTGATGTGAATTTGTAAATTCCATTAATATCAATGAAAAGCATTAATATTTATCTCACATAGAGGAAAAAAGGAAGATACTCATGTGAGGAAAATGCAGAGGATATAGTCATCAGAAGCTTCAAGAAGGAGAATTCCAAATACTGCATTTGGTGGTATACTCCTAAAGTCACCAAGTGAGGTTCTCACTGGACCTGGGTAAGGAGCATATGTAGACTACTCACTGTGACTGAAAGTAAGATAAACTAAAGGGGTTCCCAATTTTCCCAACAGATGAGCAATAGAACATTCAAATATGTGGAAATGATCTTTATTTTGGATTCTTTCTCATTTAGCCTTTTAGGTTATGAGAATTTGAAAAATAAATCTGAAAGTCTACTTCTAAAAGCTTGCTTGTAAATTATTATCTCTGGTGGGAAAGCCCAGCTCTTAGATAGAACCAAAAAAAAAGAAAAAAGATTAATGACCCCTGACATTAGAATTTAAAATGTCCTGCATGCAAATTCACTTTCTCTCCACCCTTTTGTAATGCAATAACGAGCGAGAATTAGAATTGCAAAAATGCCAAAAGAGCTACATGAAAATTATACAACAAAGTAGTTTCACAGTGATACTTAGAGAGGAATATGAAATGGATACAAGATAACACTGAGAGACACACAGTTATGTATGTGTGAATGTCTGTATGTGCACACGCATGTCTGAAAGAGCAAGACAAAAAAATATTTATTTCTTTGCTTTGTTCTCCCTAACCAAAGTTTAAAATAAAAACACTGGTTGGGTCATATTTCAATAACGTAACACATGGTTCCTATTTTAGTTCTAAATGACTTTTCATTAAGTAATCTTTGAAATATTTACTTATAAATAAATATAAAGTAGATCTTTGGAATATCTGATTTAAAACAACAACAAAATCTAGCAATTATCAACACAAATTGTCCTGTACTCTCTGATACTATTTCCTTCCAGTGATTATTTCCTACATTCCTAGGCACCATAGAAGGCTAATAATATAAATGATTTTTTGTGGGCTTCAGCTAAACACTTCAACTGTGACAATGAAATGAGGTAAACCATTTCATGCTCTATAGCAGAAACATATTACATAATTCAAACAAGTTTTGAAAAATCACTTGGATCATATGATGTATCAGCCGCACAGGCATTACTGATGTCTGGCTCCTCCCCTCATTGTTATTTTCCTTTATGTGTCCCTCCCACTCACATAATGAAAGAAAGAACATTTTATCTGCTTGGGTCATAAGGAGAGAGCAAAGAGAAACCAGTGTCTAACAAACGTCTCCTTACTTTTCTACTGGCTTCCATCAATCTAAGGTAATTTTGTTTAGATGCTGGGCTCAGGTATCCAAAGACAACTCCGTGATTAATTCAAAAGGCAGTACAACCAAGGGCAGACACTTCCTGACATGTACGGTGAGCAATTTGGTGTAGCATAAAGAGTAATGACATGGTACCAAAACACCACCACACTCCTGTAGCGTATCTATTCTCCCTTTTTCTGTTACTAACAGAACCTTGATTTTTTTTTTTTTTTGGAATGACATTCAAAACAATACTAATATCCTCAAATTTCTTGCATCTAGGAATGATCCAAAATACACTAATTGACTAATAAGATCAATAAGAAGTTGCGAGGTAGGGCCTCCAGGAAGGTCTGCTGAAATGGGAGGACTGGATGGCACAAATGGTTTGTTTGTTTTTGCTTTTTGCCTACTGCCTTTCTCCTTCCTCCTGCCTCTGCTGGCCAAAGGTGGAGCAGCCAGTTTGTAAGCATGAGGCCACATGTCCCACGGGAAGACATAGCCAGGTAGAAAGACAGGAGGAGCTGATGACTCTGAATTGATTGAAGTATCCTGGGAAAAGTAAACCCCTCTTTAGTTAAGCCATTTGTGATGGTTAAATTTAGGTGTCAACAGAGTTTGGTCATGGTCCCCAGATATTTGGTCAAACATACCTGGATGTTGCTGTGAAGGTATTTTTTAGACGAGATTAACCTTGAAATTGGTTTTCTCAAGTGGTGCTAGTGGTAAAGAACCCGACTGCCAATAAGGGAGATGTAAGAGACATGGGTTTGATCCTTGGGTTGGGAAGACCCCCTGGAGGAGGGCATGGCAACCCACTCCATTATTCTTACCTAGAGAATCCCATGAACAGAGGAGCCAGGCAAGCTACCGTCCATAGGGTTGTAAAGAGTCAGACACAACTGAAGTGACTTAGCACACATGCACGCAACCTTAAAATCAGTAGACTGTGACTAAAACACATCACCCTCTGCAATGTGGATGGGTGTGTCCAACCAGTTGAAGACCTTAGGGAAAAACTGATCCACCCAAAGCAAGAGGAAATTCTGCCAGCAGGCAGCCTTCATACTTGAGCTCCANTAAAATCAGTAGACTGTGACTAAAACACATCACCCTCTGCAATGTGGATGGGTGTGTCCAACCAGTTGAAGACCTTAGGGAAAAACTGATCCACCCAAAGCAAGAGGAAATTCTGCCAGCAGGCAGCCTTCATACTTGAGCTCCAACATCAACTCCTCCCTGGTTCTCCAGCCTGCCAGACTATCCTGCAGGGTCTGTCAGGCCTCTCACAGCTATATGAGCCAGTCCTTAAAATAAAGCAATCTCTCCTGTCCTCTATCTTTATACACATACAGAGGAAATACATTTTATATATGAGAGACATCTTCCTTACTGGTTCTCTTTCTCTGGGCAATCCAGACCACTGACCACTATACCACCATAATTGGGAGTCTGCTCGTTGCGGCTGAGTGCAGTCTTCTCTGGCACATTTGAGATCTGTCACTCCATGAGCTGCACAACTATGTGCATTTCTTTGTGACCCCCAGCCTCCAGCTCTTCACAATGGGTATATGACTAGTACTGACTCCACAGGCTGGTTATAAGGGATGCATGAGACAACATCTGTAACAGTGCTGTGTAAGTTGTAAAGCCCAGCGGAAATGTTAGGAAGCAATCATGACAGACTCCCTGCAACAATTCCTGAACATAATTATTCTTCATTCATGGTTGCTTTAATTTACAATAAACAGTACCTTTCAATTTGACCATTAAAAAGTCATTATATTATTTGTCAATTATATCTCAACAAAGCTGGGGGGGGGAGTTGTTATGAAACACTTGGAAGTTCAGAAAAGCACAAGGGAAAAAATATTCAACCATACCCCCCACAGCTACTNAATTTACAATAAACAGTACCTTTCAATTTGACCATTAAAAAGTCATTATATTATTTGTCAATTATATCTCAACAAAGCTGGGGGGGGGAGTTGTTATGAAACACTTGGAAGTTCAGAAAAGCACAAGGGAAAAAATATTCAACCATACCCCCCACAGCTACTGTTAGCTCTTAATAACTACCATTTCTTGAGCTCTTCTTATGACCAGGAAGCATGTGAAGCACTTTAATGCATTATCCCTACTCTACAGAGGCAAGTGCTACTTTGCCCATTTTGTAAATAATAAAACTAAAGGTTAAAGAGATAAACGTGTCCCAAGGCATTCAGCTTAGTAAGTAGCAAAACCAGGATTCAAACTGAGGTGTGAATAATACCAAAGCCCATGCACTTAACCACCAAATTACATGGCAAGTGACCAGCTGTGTTCTTTAACATATTTGCTAAAGCAGAATGGCAACATGATCAGGTAACCATTATGACTGGTTTTACTAACAGTATCAGCACCTTGCCCAGTACATAAACAAGTGAAGATTCTTGTCTTACAGGCTTACTAGCTCTCTTTCCCAGGCTTGCATTTTATTTTGAAATGGAGTGAAAGGCTACTCCATATCAGCTACTGCCTCTAACAGTGCCTTTTAAAGATATTCCTCTGTAGGGCACTCTGAAGTTTATTTGCAGAAAACTGGGTTTACCACTCCTTTCAAACTTCCCAAACAGTCGCAATCTCACTTTATTTGCCCTCCAGCCCTCTGAGCTAAGAAGGGCATGTATTATTATCTCTGCTTTCCGGGTGAGAGAATGGACTCCTGGAGCGATTAAGTAAGTTGCCCAAGGTCACACAGCAAATAGTTGGTACAAGCAGGATTGGAGAGCCCATCTGCTGACATCCAGTCCAGCACACTTCCCATTCTGCTGTGCTCCCTCCACCTGTTACTCCCACCAATCCCCAAGGGGCTTAGAGTTGATGGGGCATATCATCAATTCCTCAGGGCAAGACTGTCTTACCTGGGTAGGAAAACAAGTGTGCATACACACACACACACACACACACACACACACGTTAGATACACTGTAACTGTATCTGCCAAAATGGTTTTGCAACAATCCAGTCAAGGATGCAGAAAACTCCAAGGCTATCTTTCAGAAACAGAGCCAGAGGGTCAATTTCAAAATGAAACAGGATTTCTTCAGCTGTGAGTGGATGGGTGGGTGGGTAAGTGGGTGGACTGCATTAACAATGGCACGGTGGACTGCAGAGGTATTTGTAACTTCCATTGTTATTAAGCTGTGACAAACCCAGACTGGGAAAGATGCGTGCCTAAGAAAGAATATGAAAACATGGTTCACCTTAACTCTTCTGTGACTTCCTATTTCTAAATTGTAGGATATTAAAACAGTTCTTTGGGAAAAACAAATGAGTGCTTTGACTCATCCTATATGATATTTATAAAAAGTAAAGCGCAAAGGAGCACCGAACAAGAATGAAAAAAACTGAGGATGAGACTAAGGTCATACTCAGTCATACTTGAAATCAAAGAAACTACAAATGGAAGGAAAGTACCACACTGTCAAGTTAGCATCAAAGTCAGGATTTTCAGATGCAAACATCTGCCTTTCATAAGCTAGGCAAGCAGTCAGATTTTTGCCTCAACTGCACTGACCCTGGCAAAGCAGAAGTTAACTTCCCTTCTTTCAGCTGGTTAGATGAGTGGTTATTAGAAGGCTAACGGAGGAACTACAAGATTTAAAGCTCAAAGACAAAAGACTGGCACTGGGGATGGAAGTTCCTAGGAAACTGAAACAAAAAAGGTCTAAACACGCTGTCAAAACCAGGGCCAGTGATCTCCCGCTACGTGAGGAGTGGCGCTAAAAGCGGTGCCACCTAAAATGGTGCCATCTTACACACCATCAGAAAGCCTCAAGCGGCCATTTTTTTCTGCTACATTAGCAAAAGGGAATTTAGGAGGTTTAGACACCAGGAGAGTGGTCACCTTCTCGAAAAGGAATTTGCCACAGACTCACAGGTATTCCAAATGTGGACCAAGTTTCCTTTCTAACAAGAACTAGTATCAGTGCTTAAAACAGAATGATGTCATCCAACGATTTGAAGTCCAGTAATTTTGGCTAGGGAATGAGGAGAGTGGGAAAAGTTGAGGGAAAAGCCGGGGGCGGGGGGGGGGGGGGGGGGGGGGAAAGAAANTAGGAAAACAAGTGTGCATACACACACACACACACACACACACACACACGTTAGATACACTGTAACTGTATCTGCCAAAATGGTTTTGCAACAATCCAGTCAAGGATGCAGAAAACTCCAAGGCTATCTTTCAGAAACAGAGCCAGAGGGTCAATTTCAAAATGAAACAGGATTTCTTCAGCTGTGAGTGGATGGGTGGGTGGGTAAGTGGGTGGACTGCATTAACAATGGCACGGTGGACTGCAGAGGTATTTGTAACTTCCATTGTTATTAAGCTGTGACAAACCCAGACTGGGAAAGATGCGTGCCTAAGAAAGAATATGAAAACATGGTTCACCTTAACTCTTCTGTGACTTCCTATTTCTAAATTGTAGGATATTAAAACAGTTCTTTGGGAAAAACAAATGAGTGCTTTGACTCATCCTATATGATATTTATAAAAAGTAAAGCGCAAAGGAGCACCGAACAAGAATGAAAAAAACTGAGGATGAGACTAAGGTCATACTCAGTCATACTTGAAATCAAAGAAACTACAAATGGAAGGAAAGTACCACACTGTCAAGTTAGCATCAAAGTCAGGATTTTCAGATGCAAACATCTGCCTTTCATAAGCTAGGCAAGCAGTCAGATTTTTGCCTCAACTGCACTGACCCTGGCAAAGCAGAAGTTAACTTCCCTTCTTTCAGCTGGTTAGATGAGTGGTTATTAGAAGGCTAACGGAGGAACTACAAGATTTAAAGCTCAAAGACAAAAGACTGGCACTGGGGATGGAAGTTCCTAGGAAACTGAAACAAAAAAGGTCTAAACACGCTGTCAAAACCAGGGCCAGTGATCTCCCGCTACGTGAGGAGTGGCGCTAAAAGCGGTGCCACCTAAAATGGTGCCATCTTACACACCATCAGAAAGCCTCAAGCGGCCATTTTTTTCTGCTACATTAGCAAAAGGGAATTTAGGAGGTTTAGACACCAGGAGAGTGGTCACCTTCTCGAAAAGGAATTTGCCACAGACTCACAGGTATTCCAAATGTGGACCAAGTTTCCTTTCTAACAAGAACTAGTATCAGTGCTTAAAACAGAATGATGTCATCCAACGATTTGAAGTCCAGTAATTTTGGCTAGGGAATGAGGAGAGTGGGAAAAGTTGAGGGAAAAGCCGGGGGCGGGGGGGGGGGGGGATAGAAAGAAAGAAAAATAGACAATTAAATGTGATTCCACTAAAAGTCCTAGGATCCATGTGATCCAGTCATACTAACATGTCACACAGAGAGAAATGCAATCCAGGATCCAGAAAGCTCTTCCCATTTTTATGCGGACACATGACAAACTGCGAAAGGAAGGAGTTCATTTTTAATGCAGATAAAGCATATAAAACACTCTACAACGATTCTCTTGCATGGCTGCTTTTCCCAAGCTTTTTCATGAGGTTGGCAGCTGGCTCACAAATGCTCTTCCTCCTGGCCCTTGTTCAAATGCTCTCACCCAAGCCGGGCCCTGTGTCCTGCTCTCTCTTTTCATCTCTCAACTCTTTATTACATAGTTCAATGCAACCTCTCAATCTCTTTAGTTTTCTTCCACTTTCTTTAGTTTTGAGAGGACCTGGAAGTTTACCAAGTGAAAACAAATTCTTTCTGTGTGGAAGTTAGGGAAACTGTGAAGATGAGGAATACCCATACATTAATAACTTTAACCTGTAACACATTATCACAGTGTGTCCCTTGGAATTCCATTGTCCCAAACTCGAAAGGTAACACTTAACAGAGGAGTCTTTTCAAATGATACACCAGGAATTCAAGACTCCAAGAGATGCAAGAAATTGAAGTCTGACTCCAGAGATTACGGTCTTCCTATAACATAGAAACAGCAGTGGAGAATAGGGTTGAAAAGAGATTGTTTTTCCCTACATCATTTTGATCAACTCAATAAATGTCACTATATGCCAGGCACTGATTTAAGTAGCAGAAAGACAGAGATAAGTAAGTCACAATCCTTTTCCTCAAAGAGGTCACCATCTAATGTGATGAGTCCTACCCCAAGGCCACAGGTGTGAGGCCCTGTACCAAGACCACAGAAGAGGAGCCCAGAGTCAAGGTCACTCTGAAGCTGACTAAGTCCCACTGAGCCCCTTTGTAACCTTACCTAAAGATCCCCTGATCATCACCAGCAGTCTTCCTGAGCCATCTTAGGTAAAAATGCCCACTCCAGTACTCATCCTTATAGTGCCCTAATCAATCTTCTAATGCCAACCTTTCAGCAGAAATTTTATCTTGAGGCTATAAAAATTGGCTGCTAACTCAGGGAACTGGTTGGCTCTCAACAGCCTGTCAGGAGTTCGACCCACCGCACTCACAGCGCCTTGCTCTTAATAAACTCACTCCCTTCTGAAATGTTCCAAGTTTGAAATTCTTTTCCAATCCATGATTGGACTGCCTCAACATAACGTTGTTTCTCAAACTGCATTCCTTAGAACATGTTCCCTTGTTAAAAAAAAAAAAAAAAGTTCCATGGCCCAAATACTTTTTTTAGGAAATGTGGCATATTCAATATCCTTTTGGATGTTTTCCATATTCATCCTAATCCTAAATTAAAGAAACTTTGTTTCTTTATTCCAACATTTCCCAAAGTTAAATTTATCACTGAGCCATTTCCTTTGCAAAACACACATCTTGAGATGAACTTAAAATGTTAGTTAGCACAGATTCCACCTTTAGTTTAAATAAATAAATATTTATCATTTATAAGATAAGAATAATGGTTACGGGAGCATTTTCACATAAAGTAAATTGTATTTCAACCAAAAATGCAAGTTAATTTAAAGGCTGTCTCAGTCCACTCACTGAAATGAACAAGTGAGAAATGGGAAGGAAAGAAATACCAACTGCAGGCTGGAAGCTATTTTGCTGGTGGAGGCAGTGGGAGAGGTGTCCTGCTTTCAGGGACCTTAGCGGAAATTGTGGTAAAATTAAATCCTTGGTATCTACTGGGGTTGCAATTGAGAAAACTTTCTGGCATTCAGTGAATGGATGGTGAAAATCCCCACATTAGTCAGTTCCATAGCATGGCTCTACAGTAGACATTTTCTTAGCAGGCCAATTCTGCAGTCTAGTTTTGGGCACTAGTCCCAGAAGCTTAGCCTCAAGTCTGAGTCTCTGGGATTCCCAATGATTCTTTGAAACGCTGCAGTGGCACTGTTCTTTAGTCGCTAGTCGTGCCCAGCTCTTTGTGACCCCATGGACTGTAGCCTGCCAACCTCCTCTGTCTGTGGGATTTCCCAGGCAAGCCTACTGGAGTGGTTGCCATTTCCTTCTCCAGGGAATCCACCCAGTCCAGAGATCGAACATGCATCTCCTGCTTAGCAGGCAGATTCTTTACCACTGAGCCACGTGGGAATCTGAAATGTTGTATACCCTTTAATAAATTCATTTTCTATTTAAACTGGCCAGTGTAGACTCTGGTGTCTGCAACTAATACCCCTGACCATATTTTCCTTCTCCTACTTCCACAAGCCAGGTGAATAATTTACAGCCATTCACAACCTAACATTTCCCTCTCAGGAAACTCTAGTCTAGTAATATATTTCTGTGGACTCTCCATTGCCCTCTTTTACTTCTAAGCCCTAAGTAATGAATGGAACTGACTCTTATTTCTGGAATCCCACCTGCATTCCTTTTCCAACTCAATCTTCTTTCCTAGCCTAAGGCTAGCCTACTTACTGTATGAAATACACTTTCCTGTCAGTCAACACGGCAACATTTTTGGCACGGTCAAAGCCTAGCTCTCAATTTATCTTTTGAGTTGTAAGAATATCCCTGGACACACCAGTGCTTTGAATCCAATTATTTATCTCTCTATCCCATTTTTCAAAAATCATTTACTCTCTAGAGCCCAGGAGCCACAACTACTGAAGCCTGTACACCCTAGAGTTCGTGCTCTGCTACAAGAGAAGGCGCTGTAACGAGAAGCCCACACACTGCAACTAAAGAAAGCCCACGCGAAGCAATGAAGACCCAGAGCAGCCGAACAAAATTAATCAATCAAATAAAGTAAAAACAAAATCTTTTCATCTGCTTTTTTTTTTTTTTTATCTGCTTTTTAGGGTTATAATCTGAATAGCTCTTCCAAAGTGTTAGGAAATCTGTCAGAGTAATTTTGAAATAGGAGCCAAGTGGTCTGGGTGTTAAAGCATCTGAGAATGCCAGGAATGGTCCCACTCCCTAGAGTGGTGAGTGACTAAGTAACTCAGGAAAAATGTAAGGGCCTCCATGGCACATCCCAGTAAAAGGAGGGTCTCACTTCCTTCCCAGGCTTCCACTTAAAGAGCACATGGTCAAACTAGGTCATTGAACAAGGTTGTTTTTGTTTAAAAAGTGCTAAAGGAAAGTATTTGAATAGTCATGAGAGGGGAAAAGCATATTTCTTGACGCAGTAATTAAAAAGAGATTTAGATCCAGTGTGTGAATTCCCATAGAATCCTACTTAGCTCCCTTATCTATGTCAAAGCAAACTTTGTTTCACATCATCGGCGCTTCTCATTTATCTTAATGCTAAGGATTTACTTCTTATGCAAAATTGTTCATTTTTACCAGCTTGGAACTTAAAAAAAAAATCACATTCTCTTCTTCAAGAATTTTCATTAAGCCAAGGTGTCATCAAACTGAAAATCTGTAGACACAATTTTGGCTCTTTTCCTTAGGCAAATCAGAGGAGTGCTCAATCCAGGCAACCAAAGATTAGTGCAGGCACTGATGACAGATTCTTAACAGTGTTATAAGGAGAGAAAAACAAAGTTGGTATAGAACGATTTACAAAGATTTCTAACTCAAAGTTGAACCAGGAAGTTTGTCTAGACTGTCCTATGAGAAGCTGCCTTCTTCAGGGGAAAAAGCTACAGCTGAAACTCAGAATGATTCTGTCCCCACCATGTGTATATAGGACTTGGGTTAGTAATCTGGTACCCACAAACATGCAGATTATCACTGAGATAAAAATTAAACAAACCAATGACAGACTATGTGTATTGTTCACATCTCTTATGTGTTTATTTAGGTACCACAGATTCATAAAGTCACCAACCAGAGTAGGTAAAGTCACTAATCAGAACAAAATTATCAGTTTCCTATGGCGTGTCATACAAAAGTAATGAGAGAATGTTCAGGGAAAACCATCAAACTTTAATCAAATATTTCAGGCAAAAAGATAGACATTAACAGTTATGATCTGCTCAGCAGTAGTCAAATCAAAGAAAAGTCACAACAGTTAAAACTGAACAATTAACCCAAGATCAAAACCCAGAATATCTATTTATTAGCGCACTCTCTAACTCCGTGTTCAATTAAGCCTAAGCATCTCCTTAGACTTAATCCCCTGATGGTAGGGTGTCTAATACCTGTCAATGCAATTTCTTGATCACTAATGGACCACTCTTTGTTTATTCCATTGGTCTCTATAAACACTATACTAAATCATTCTCCCCAGCATTTCCCCAACTACCATTTGTGTGCCATTGCAGCACTTATGTTTTCCCTGAGTTTCAACCTTTAAATGTCAGTGGCCATTTGGTACTTTTTTTTTCTCATAAATAAAACCTTTCCAACATCTTGCAAATGATCAGGCAACTGCTTTAAAACTCTTGCTGTAACTTGAGCTTCCTAGCCAGCTCTCTAATTAAGCCACAATAGCATTGCTCCTCTAGTTTACAAGATAATCATCTAATTCCCTTTTGTTAAACTATTCGGCCTTTGGCCTCACGGTTTATTTCACTTGGGAACTAGATTATAGCTTCCCAGATGGGTTACAGTGGAATTATTGTGATTCGTTACAAGTTTAATTAATGCCAAACAATGCCAGCCCAATTTCTGGCTTAATACCATCTCCTTTCATATAGTTGCATCCTCATTTTGCCTTCAATAACCTTCTTGATTGGTGTTTTCCCAAGCGTTTCTACACTCAGTCCTTTTGTTGAATTAAAACATTCCTAAACCACAATATGGCTGCTCATTTTAAGACTTTAAAATTTTCAGTCTGGGTTTGTAGTGTCATGTTTGATGGATGAACTTAAGGAAAGTATGAAATCTTCATGATGACATCATAATAGAACAAACTCAATTTTATAAAATTCTTTCATATAGTTTATTTTATCCTAAGGAGGATATAGAGAGTCAGGCATAGTAGTATTATTATGTCCATTATTGATCACTGATTTCCAGCCTGTGTCAATGTATACCAAGCCCATGACATTGTTTCAACCAGAATCTTTTTTTTAAAACAATCTAAGTAAGACCATCATTTCAACAAACAGTAATAGTGGCTTTCAAACAAGGAAAGTTTTAAAACCTCTGTTATACAAGAAGAAACCAAAACTCAGCACGGAAGTGAGTTTACCAAAGTCAAACAGTGAATAATTGAAAAAGTAGGGAAAACATCCAGGTTTCCTGACACAAAGGACTGACATTTGTTTCTGATACACTTATACTGCTCAGGAGGCAGAATGCCAAAAGAATAGAGAAAGCATTTGTGAGCCCGTTCACACCAGTTTAGTAATTCTTTTTAAATAGTCTTCAAACTCATAATATCAACAACCTCAGATATGCAGATGACACCACCCTTATGGCAGAAAGCTAAGAGGAAGTGAAGAGCCTTTTGATGAAAGTGAAAGGGTAGAGTGAAATAGCTGGTTTAAAACTCAAGATTCAAAAACTCCAAAATCACTGCAGAAGGTGACTGCAGCCATGAAATTAAAAGACGCTTCCTCCTTGGAAGAAAAGCTATGATAAATCTAGACAGCATATTAAAAGGCAGAGACATTACTTTGCTGACAAAGGTCCATCTAGTCAAAGTTGTGATTTTTCCACTAGTCATGTATGGATGTGAGATTTGGACCATAAAATAAGCTGAGCGCCAAAGAATTGATGCTTTTTAAAACTGTGGTGTTGGAGAAGATTCTTGAGAGTTCCTTGGACTGCACAAAGATCAAACCACACCTACATGAAGAAATTAAAGACCTAGGCAAAATCATTGAAAATGTAAAAAATGGCACACCAGATCCTAAGGGTAAGAAAGATTAGTAAGGAGGTTAATACTAAAAGAGCAGAAAGAGTAAGAAAAGGAGAACGGGTATGAGTCACAGGAAACAAGGCCATCACCTGCAGTACTTCACTACATTTCAAATTTAAAAAGAGATAAATTTACAGCCACTTGACTTCTCTAGAGCCCAATCTCCTCATGACAAAGTTCATTTGATTTTACTAGCTCTCTCAACTGCAAAGTCTACTATAAAAATAGAAGATAAAATAATTTGATGGCCTTTAGAAAAGCATAAGTTTGTCTACAAATAAAGTAACAGGAGAGGGTACTGCCTTCCTGAATGATGAAAGATGGAAGTACAGTAATAAGCCACTTGTATAACTTATCAAAAAATTGTTTTATAGTATTTTAAAGGCATTATCATTTTAAAAAACAGAACACTTGATAAAAAATTGCGAAAAAAGAAAGTTAATCCCAAAGTTGAAGAACTTGTCAAAGGAAAATATTAGGACCCCATGCAGAGGGGTTTCACCTCTGGTTCTCAGCCCTCAAACCAATTTTAGTATGTATCAGGATGAAGTCCATAAAACAGGTGATGTTACAGAGAGTGACTTACAAGGAGTTGGGAAGAAAGATGATCCTTTAGCTCAGGTGATGAAGGAAGGCTTTACAGGAGAGGTAGCATATGAGACTAGAATGATGCAAGAGAGCCTGGACAGAAAAATCCCAGACTAGAGCTGGTCCAAGGGAAACCCAAAGACTAAGGCTGTGAGGTAGGGATCAGAGGCAGAACTGACAATGCTAGAGAGAGGTGGTATAAAGGAAACACAATCACAGTGAGAAAATTAACCCTATCTTCATAGAGAGAAGTTGTTTACAAGCATAATGCTAATCTGAGCAATCTCTCATTAGTGCCAAGCTCACTTGCTCTCTGCTTTGGTTAACTGAGTCAAGCTAGAAGGAGAAATTTAGAGCCAAACTGAAAAGGGGAGAATATGAGATCGCCTGCCACACTTTATCATTGTGGGCCCATCAACAGGTCACTAGAGGGTGAAGAAGCACCAACATGGCTTACTTAATTGAACATTACAAATTAGTAAAGATGATATGATATGGTCTATAGTCCAAAGGGTCAGAGGAGGAAGGCTTCAGGGGTTGCACACGTGTCCTGTCAATTTGGGGGTGGGAGCTTCATGAGAGATTGATGACCACAGGATTGGGTATAGTGACTGAGATCCTTGGTAACTGGGAAATGGTACACATCTTATGGAATCTGTAGGCTGATGGACGTCCATGAGCCCATTTCATATACTGCAGGCAGAGAGTGCACCATTAAACCCCCATGGAAGGAAGTGACTCCTTGACGCATTCTGCCAACATTTACCGTACTCCTGATATAAGCCAGGAACTAGTGGGGAATTTACTCATGGCTGCTGCTTTGCTCTCAGCTGCATCTGAAAGCTGACCTTGGTGTCCTCTGAGTTTCATCCCAGACAAAAGCACAATTGAGCAGTTTCCCAGCCACAGGAGGAAGAAATTTGAGAATGATAGAAAAACAGGATTCCCTTCCTTCTTCTGGCCTCTGAGGTTGTGTTATTGTATCCTGTAGTTGCAAAAGGGGTGTATGATGGGCAGTGGGTGATTTCAATTCAATTTAAAGAAGCAAGTATTTACTGAGAATTTACCATATGTTTAGTAAGGGGGACAGGTGCTATGGGAGACAGAACTAAATGAAATTGTCCCTTTCCTCCAGGAGCAAACAACTTCAGGCTAGAAGCAAAACCAATGCACAGGTACCAAAGAGTGGGGGGTGGGGGTGGGACTCACAATACGCATTTCATTAGTGACAGAAGTAGAAGGACATGTACTCACCTTCTCCTGCCAGAAAAGGAAAGATAAACCCATTTGAATGCACAGTTCCAAAGAATAGCAAGGAGAGATAAGAAAGCCTTCCTCAGTGATTAGTGCAAAGAAATAGAGGGAAACAATAGAATGGGAAAGACTAGAGATCTCTTCAAGAAAATCAGAGATACCAAGGGAACTTTTCATGCAGAGATGGGCACAATAAAGGACAGAAATGGTACGGACCTAACAGAAGCAGAAGATTTTAAGAAGAGGTGGCAAGAATACACAGGGCTATACAAAAAAGATCTTCACCACCCAGATAATCATAATGGTGTGATCACTCACCTAGAGCCAGACATTCAGGAATGAGAAATCAAGTGGGCCTTNAGAGATGGGCACAATAAAGGACAGAAATGGTACGGACCTAACAGAAGCAGAAGATTTTAAGAAGAGGTGGCAAGAATACACAGGGCTATACAAAAAAGATCTTCACTACCCAGATAATCATAATGGTGTGATCACTCACCTAGAGCCAGACATTCAGGAATGAGAAATCAAGTGGGCCTTAGAAAGCATCACTAGGATCAAAGCTAGTGGAGGTGATAAAATTCCAGTTGAGCTATTTCAAATCCTAAAAGAAGATGCTGTTCAAGTGCTGCACTCAATATGCCAGCAAATTTGGAAAACTCAGCAATGGGCACAGGACTGGAAAAGGTCTGTTTTTATTCCAATCCTAAAGAAAGGCAATGCCAAAGAATGCTCAAAATACCCAACAATTGCACTCATCTCACATGTCAGCAAAGTAATGCTCAAAGTTCTCCAAGTCAGGCTTCANTTTAGTCACTGAGTCGAGTCCGACTCTTTGAGGCCCCATGGACTGCACCACACCAGGTTTCCCTGTCCTTCACTATCTCCCCGAATTCACTCAAACTCATGCCCATTGAGTCAGCGATGCCATCCAACCATCTCATCCTCTGCCACCATTTTCTCCTCTTGCCCTCAACCTTTCCCAGTGTCAGGGTCTTTACCAGTGAATCAGCTCTTCACATCAGGTGGCTGAAATATTGGTACTTCAGGTTCAACATCAGTCTTTTCAATGAATATTAAGGGTTGAGCTTGGGCACTGGTATTTTAAGAGCTACCATACAAACAAATCAAACAGCCTAATTATCATAGGCTATGAGAGCCTAAGGGTGTCAGTTCTCAAAAGGGATTAACTCAGCCACTGAGGTGATGATAAGGCCTAAATCTCCTAAAATGAAAACACCACAGCAGAGATTTAGCAAAGCTAAAACCCATCTTCCATTCCCGGTTTGTTTCAGCCCCAACACACCCAAGTTGGCCTTACAGCTGCAGCACAAAAATTGAGGCCTTTACTTGGGTTTTCATCTGCTGGCAGAATGATTTAGTAGCTCTATTATAAAAGCAACTCCATTATAATTACAGTGTTTGAATTATAAACAAAACCAAAAAAGATGCAGAAGGAACAATCCTTTAATCAAAACTGTAAAACAGAACAATTTCTGGCTGCACTTAAAAGCAAACTCCGAAATATTAAGAGTAAGCTCTCCATCTTTTTGATTCCTGCCTCTTTACTGTAAGAGCAACACTACACATTTTTTTTTTTCAATTAACCAGTTTGCCAACCTGAAGAAACTCACAGTGTGTGATTTAATGAGCATATACTGTATGCATGGCAATTGGCAGGCTGATAGTTGGTTCATTTTAAACTGACAAGAGAGCACCGCACATTAGTAAAAAGGTTTTGGGGGTCTCTTTTCATTAAATAAGCTTTTCAGTTAAAAAACATTCCAACTGTATTGTCAAAGCTGTCATTATCGGTCCCAGGGTGACCTTACTCTCTGTCACTCTCCAAGTCCTCAAATCTTGAAGAAATTATTTTTTAAGATGCAAAATATAGATATTTAGATGCTGGCAGGGGTATGTGGAACTTTCTGAGTCATGACTCCATTGGTGATTTCATATCACATGAATTCTAATGCACTATGTGCCAGTTCTTCACAACGACTGCTTTATAAATTGGAATATTTCTTGGAAATAATACCAATAGTGTTCAACGTATGCAATATTTTAGAAGCAGTATGTGCATGCTGTCACGATTCAATCATGTCCAACTCTTTGCGACCCTACAAACTATAGTCTGCTGGGCTCCTTTGTCCATGGGATTCTACAGGCAAGAATACTGGAGTGGGTTGCACACCCTCCTCCAGGGGATATTCCCTACCCAGGGATCAAACCCACATCTCCTGTGTCTCCTGCATTGGCAGACAGGTTCTTTACCACTAGCACAGCATGGGAAGACCTAGAAGCAGTATAATGTAGTAGAAATAAAACAGGCTTTGGTGATGTAGAGAAAGGGGTTCAAATTTTGACTTAAAACATTTATACAGTGCCTTGGTCAAGTGACATCACTTCCCTGGGGCTGTTTCCTAATTTACTAAATTATAACACCTACTTTGTAGATAGAAGACTGTAACATACTTCTTATAGTTATTGACAACATAGGGACACACATAAATAGTAACTAGATAAGCCACATAAGTTCAGACTCTGGAGTTTTAAGTTAACTACAGTCAGATTCCTTAGATTTCTACCATGCATGTTTATTGGAGTTATATAAAGACAACAGTGAAATAATACTTATATACCAGTGTGGTCTCAGTCATTCCTACCAAGATTATGAAAGGTAGATGTTATTACCCCAATTTTATAAAATCTCAAATACAGGAAGGGATCTTTAAGATCACATGAGAAATTTCTGAAATGTTTTAACTTTTCTGATCACATGAATTTGAAATTTCTTGTATTTCCCTCTTTGCTCTCCCTGCCAGAAAACCCAGGTGTGCATTTGTGTGCTTAGTATATACTTACAATCCTCTTAGCAACTTTGATGCCACAATTTTATGAAATGGTCGCTACCCTAAAGTGATGAGGAACCTGTGTCTCTTAACTTACAACTGGATTATCCTCAAAAAATTCTAGACTCAAAAATATTCAAAGTAACCTTACTGGGACTTTAGGTATAAACACTCACTTATAATTGTTATCTTAATATAATGACCTATTTATTATTATCAAACACACTTTAACGCTGGTAATACTTTTTCCCTTAAAGCTTAATTTTATTGATACTAATTTAGACTTCTGCTTTTACTATGGTGTATTTTCCATCAATTTACTTTCAATTTAACGTATCTTTATATTTAAAATTTATTTCAACAAAAAATAGTTTTTTAATCCATCCTGATAAACTCTGATTTTTAAAGTATTTAGTCCATTATCATTTTTTTTCTTTAATATTTTTTTATTGAAGGATAATTGCTTTACAGAATTGTGTTGTTTCCTGTCAAACCTCAACATGAATCAGCCATAGGTACACATATATCCCCTCCCTTTTGACTCTCCCTCCCATCTCCTACCCCATCCCACTCCTCAGATTGACACAGAGCCCCTATTTGAGTTTCCTGAGCCACACATCAAATTCCCACCGGCTGTCTATTTTACATATGATAATGTAAGATTCCATGTTACTCTTTCCATGCATCTGACCCTCTCCTCCCTATCCTCATGTCCAGAAGTCTATTCTCTACGTCTGTTTCTCCACTGCTGCACTGAAAATAAATTCTTCAATATCATTTTTCTAGATTCCATATATATGCATTAGAATATGATATTTATCTTTCTCTTTCTGACTCACTTCACTCTGTATAATAGGTTCTAGGTTCATCCACCTCATCAGAACTGACTCAAATGCACCCCTTTTTATGGCTGAGTAATATTCCATTGTGTAAATGTACCACAACTTCTTTATTCAGTCATCTGTTGGTGGACATCTAGGTTGCTTTCATGTTCTAGCTATTGTAAATAGTGCTGCAATGAATAATGGGTTACATGTGTCTCTTTCAATTTTGGTTTCCTCGGTATATGCCTAGGAGTGGGGTTGCTGGGTCATATGGTGGTTTTATTCCTAGTTTTTAAGGACTCTCCATACCTTCTTCCATAGTGGCTGTGTCAATTTACATTCCCACCAACAGTGCAAGAGTGTTCCTGTTTCTCCACACCCTCTCGAGCATGTATTGTTTGTAGACTTTTTGATGAGAGCCATTCTGACTGGTGTGAGGTCATATCTCATTGTAGTTTTGATTTGCATTTCTCTAATAATGAGCAATGTTGAGCATCTTTTCATGTGTTTGTTAGCCATCTATATATCTTCTTAGGAGAAATGTCTGTTTAGGTCTTTTCCCCACTTTTTGATTGGGCTGTTTGTTTTTCTGGTACTGAGTTGTATGAGCTGCTTGTATATTTTGGAAGTTAATCCTTTCTCAGTTATTTCATTCGCTATTATTTTCTCTCACTGTTCAGGTTGTCTTTTCACCTTGCTTATAGTTTCCTTTGCTGCGCAAAAGCTGTTAAGTTTAATCAGGTGCCACTTGTTTATTTTTGTTTTTATTTCCATTACTCTAGGAGGTGGGTCATAGAGAATCTTGTTTTATGTCATCGAGTATTCTGCCTATGTTTTCCTCCAAGAGTTTTATAGTGTCTGGTCTTACATTTAGGTCTTTCATCCATTTTGAGTTTCTCTTTGTGTTTGGTGTTAGGAAGTGTTCTAATTTCATTCTTTCACTGTCCAGTTTACCCAGCACCATTTATTGAAGAGTCAGTCTTTGCCCCATTGTATATTCTTGCCTCCTTTGTCAAAAATAAGGCATCCAAAGGTGCATGAGTTTATTTCTGGGCTTTCTATCTTGTTCCATTGGTCTATATTTCTGTTTTTGTGCCAGTACCATACTATCTTGATGACTATAGCTTTGTAGTATAATCTGAAGTCAGGAAGGTTGATTCCTCCAGCTCTAGCCTTCTTTCTCAAGACTGCTTTGGCTATTTGGGGTCTTTTGTGTTTCCATATGAATTGTGAAATTTTTGGTTCTAGTTCTGTGAAAAATGGTATTGGTAATTTGATAGGAGTCACACTGAATCTGTAGATTGTGTTTGGTAGTATAGTCATTTTCACAGTATTGGTTCTTCCTACCCAGGAACGTGGAATCTCTCTCTATCTGTTTATGTCATCTTTGATTTCTTTCATTAGTGTCTTATAATTTTCTGTGTAAAGTTCTTTTGTCTCCTTAGGTAAGTTTATTCTTAGGTATTTAATTCTTTTTCTTGCAATGGTGAATGGGATTGATTCCTTAATTTCTCTTTCTGATTTTTCATTGTTAGTATATAGAAATGCAAGTGATTTCGGTGTATTGATTCTGTATCCTGCAACTTTGCTAACTTCACTGATTAGCTCTAGTAATTTTCTGACACTATCTTTGGGGTTTTCTATTTACAGTATCATGTCATCTGCAAACAGTGAGAGCTTTACTTGTTCTTTTCTAGTCTGGATTCCTTTTATTTATTTACTTTTTGTCTTCTCTGATTGCTGTAGCTAGTACTTTCAGAACTATGCAGAATAACAGTGGTGAAAGTAGACACCCTTGTCTTGCTCCTGATCTTAGGAGGAATGCTTTCAGTTTTTCACCATTGAGTATAATGCTTGCTGTAGGCTTATCATGTATGGCCTTTACTATGTTGAGGTAGGTTGCTTAGGTGCCCTTTTTTTTTTAAGAGTTTTAATCATAAATGGGTGCTGAATTTTGTCACAGGCTTTTTCTGTATCTATTTAGATTATCATACAGTTTTTATCTTTCAATTTGTTAATATAGTGTATCACATTGATTGATTTGTGTATATTGAAGAATCCTTGCATTCCTGGAATAAACCCAGCTTGATCATGGTGTATGAGCTTTTTGATGTGTTGCTGAATTCTGTTTGCTAAAATTTTGTTGTGGATTTTTGCATCTATATTCATCATTGATGTTGGCCTGTAGTTTCTTGTGTGTGTGTCTTTGTCTGGTTTTGGTATCAGGGTGATGGTGGTCTTGTAGAATGAGTTTGGAAGTGTTCCTTCCTCTGCAATTTTTTGAAAGAGCTTTAGAAGTATGGGCATTAGCTCTTTTCAAAATGTTTGATAGAATTCTCCTTGAAGCCATCTGGTCCTGGGCTTTTGTTTTTTGAGAGATTTTTGATCACAGCTTCAATTTCAGTGCTTGTAACTGGGTTGTTCATAATTTCTATTTCTTCCTAGTTCAGTCTTGGAAGATTGAACTTTTCTAAGAATCTGTCCGTTTCTTCCAGGTTATCCATTTTATTGCCATATTGTTGTTCATTATCTCATAATCCTTTGTATTTCTGCATTGTCTGTTGTAACTTCTCCTTTTTCATTTCTCATTTTGTTGATCTGATTCTTCTCTCTTTTTTCTTGATGAGTTTGGCTAAAGGCTTGTCAATTTTGTCTTCTCAAAGAACCAACTTTTAGTTTTATTAATCTTTACTACTGTTTCTTTCATTTCTTTTTCATTTATTTCTGCTGGGATCTTTATGATTTCTTTCCTTTTACTAATTTGGGGGTTTTTTTCCCTTCTTTTCTCAGTTGTTTTAAGTGTAAAGTTAGGTTGTCTAGTGGATGCTTTTCTTCTTTCTTGAAGTAGGATTGTATGGCTATAAACTTCCCTCTTAGAACTGTTTTTGCTGAATTCCGTAAGTTTTGAGTTGTCATGTTTTCATTGTCATTTGTTTCTAGAAATTTTTTTATTTCCCTTTTGATTTCTTCAATAACATGTTGTTTATTTGGAAACGTGTTGTTTAATCTCCATGTGTTTATGTTACTTACAGTGTTTTTTTTCCCTATAACTGATATCTAGTCTCATAGCATTGTGGTCAGAGAAGATGCTTGATATAATTTCAATTTTATTAAATTTACTGAGGTTTGATTTGTGACCCAAGATGTGGTCTATGCTGGAGAATGTTCCATGTGCACTTGAGAAGAAGGTGTATTCTTATGCCTTTGGATGGAATGTCCTGATGATATCAATGAGATCCATCTCATCTAGTGTATCATTTAAGACTTGTGNTCAATTTTATTAAATTTACTGAGGTTTGATTTGTGACCCAAGATGTGGTCTATGCTGGAGAATGTTCCATGTGCACTTGAGAAGAAGGTGTATTCTTATGCCTTTGGATGGAATGTCCTGATGATATCAATGAGATCCATCTCATCTAGTGTATCATTTAAGACTTGTGTTTCCTTATTGATTGGTGTAAGTGGGGTGTTAACGTCTCCTACTATTATTGTGTTATTGTCAATTTCTCCTTTTGTGTCTGTTATTGTTTGTCTTATGTATTGAGGTGCTCCTATGTTGGGTGCATAGATATTTACAATTGTTATGACTTCCTCTTGGATTGATCCCTTGATCATTCTGTAGTGTCCTTTCTTATCTCTTGTAATCTTCTTTATTTTAAGGTCCATTTTGTCTGATGTGAGGTTGCTACTCTAGCTTTCTTTTGCTTCCCATTTGCATGGAATATATTTTTCCATCCTCTCACTTTCAGTCTACATGTCTTTAGGTCTGAAGTGGGTTTCGTGCAGACAGCATATATATGGGTCTTATTTTTGTATCCATTCAGCCAGTCTGTGTCTTTTGGTTGGAGCATTTAATCCATTTTCATTGAAAGTAATTATTGATATATATGTTCCTATTATCATTTTCTTAATTGTGGATCTTTTTTCTTCTCAAGTATTTCTTGACTATATAAGTACCTTTACCATGTGTTGTAAAGCTGCGTTGGCAATACTGAATTCTCTTAACTTTTGCTTGTCTGAAAAGCTTTTTATTTCTCCATCAATTTTGAATGAGATCCTTGCTGGGTGCAGTAATATTGGTTGTAGATTTTTCCCTTTCAGTACTTTAAATATATCCTGCCATTCTCTTCTGACCTGCAGAGTTTCTGCTGAAAGATAAGCTGTTAAGTATACAGGGTTTCCCTTATATGTTACTCGTTGCTTCTCCCTTGCTGCTTTTAATATTCTTTCTTTGTAGTTAGTCTTTGTTAGTTTGATTAGTATGTGCCTTGGCATGTTTCTCCTTGGGTTTATTTTGTATGGGACTCTTTGTGACTCTTGGAGTTGAGTGACTATTTCCTTTTCCATGTTGGGGAAATGTTCAACTATGATTTCTTCAAAAATTTTCTCATACCTTTCTTGTTCTCTTCTTCTGGGACCCAGATAATTTGAATGTTGGTGTGTTTGATATTGTCCCAGAGGTCTCCGAGACTGNGGGTTTATTCTGTATGGGACTCTTTGTGACTCTTGGAGTTGAGTGACTATTTCCTTTTCCATGTTGGGGAAATGTTCAACTATGATTTCTTCAAAAATTTTCTCATACCTTTCTTGTTCTCTTCTTCTGGGACCCAGATAATTTGAATGTTGGTGTGTTTGATATTGTCCCAGAGGTCTCCGAGACTGTCCTCAGTTCTTTTCATTCTTTTTACTTTATTCTGCTCTTCAGAAGTTATTTTCACCATTTTATCTTCCAGCTCACTGATTTATTCTTCTGCTTCAGTATTCTGCTATTCATTCCTTATAGAGTATTTTTAATTTCAGTAGTTGTCTTGTTTGATTCTGTATGTTTATTCTTCAATTCTTCTAGGTCTTAGTTAATTGATTATTGCATTTTCTCCATTTTGTTTTCAAGAATTTTGATCATCTTTACTATCATTATTCTAAATTCTTTTTCAGGTAGTTTGCCTATTTCCTCTTCATTTATTTGGACTTCTGTGTGTATAGTTTTTTCCTTCATTTATGTAGTATTTATCTGCCTTTTCTTTATTTTTTTTTTTAACTTATTGTGTTTGAGGTCTCCTTTTCCCAGGCTTCAAGGTTGAATTATTTCTTCATTTTGGTTTCTGCCCTTCTAAGGTTGGTCCAGTGGTTTGTGTAAGCTTCCTATAGGGTGAGATTTGTGTTGTATTTATTTTTGTTTGTTTTTCCTCTGATGGGCAAGGCTGAGTGAGGTGGTAATCCTGTCTGCTGGTGATTGGGTTTATATTTTTGTTTTGTTTGTTGTTTAAATGAGGTTGTCATGCACAAGGTGCTGCTGGTGGTTGGGTGATGCCAGGTCTTGTATTCAAGTGGTTTTCTTTGTGTGAGTTCTCACTATTTGATATTCCCTAGGGTTAGTTCTCCTTGTCTAGGGTCTTGGAGTCAGTGCTCCTACATCAAAGGCTCACGGCTTGATCTTTCTCCAAAGACCAGCCTAGGTCCAATCTACCAAGAAGAGTTTCACCCAACATGAAAGGGCCTTTATTTGGCTTTCCAAAAGCCAGTGCATAACATTAACATTTAATATGAAGCCTGGCATGCTGCAGTCCATGATGTCACAAAGAGTCTGACACAATTGAGCAATGGAACAATAACATCATTCAATATAAACAAATATGATTAACATGATATGTAGCACTTAGAGCTACAGTTTCATTGCTTGGTTTCCTTTTGCCTCTTCTGCTTTTTGTTCTCTATTCAATCTTTCCTGCATCCTTTTGGGATCATTTTTAAAGTGCTTAGGATTCTACTTTATCTATTGGATTTTCAATTATTGTTCTAAGCATTAAAATATACATTTTTGACCTTTCACAGTCTACTTAAGGGTTCATTTCATTACCTCCCCATATAAAATTGAAAACTATACAATTATATAAGTCCATTTGCTATGCACCCCCCTCATTATTTATGCTATAATTGTCTTACATATGATATCTACACATAGCACATTATAAGTATCACAAGGTGGTGTTATGATTTGGGTTTTAAATTTTCTGTGTATTTTAAAGATACTGAGATGAAAATACTCTTTCATATTTACAATTTCTGACATTCTTGATTCATTCTTGAAGATTTAAGATTCCATCTGGTGTTATCTCACTTCAGCTTGAATAACTTCCTTTAGCATTTCTTGTGTTGTAGGTCTGCTGGCAATGAATTCTCTTAGCTTACTTTTATCTGAAAATGTCTTTAATTTGCCTTCATTCTCAAAGGATATTTTCACTATACATAGATTTCTGGGTTAACAGAATTTTTCTTTTTCCTTCTCCGTACTTTAAAAATATCATTTTACTTTTCCTAGACTCTATAGTTACTGATGAGAAGGTAGTGCTGATTTAAAGTACAGTGTCCTAGAAGGTAACCTGCCATTTTCTCTGACTACTATAAAATTTTTCTCTTTACTGTTGGTGTCCAACAGTTAGAATATGATGTGCATAGGTACAGTTTCCTTCAAATTAATCCTGTTTGAAGTTCACTGAGTTTCTGGATCTGTAAATGTATGCATTTCATCAAATTAAAAAAAAATTGGCCATTATTTCTTCAAATATTTTCCTTTCCCTTCCATTCTCTTTCTTGTCCTCTTCTGAGACTCCAATTACATATACGTTAGACATTTTTACTTATGTTACATAGATCTCTGAGGCTCTATTCGTTATTGTTTAGTTTTTAAAATCTTTCTTCTGGGACTTACCCAGTGGTCCAGTGTTTAAAACTCCACCTTCCAGTGCAGGGGATGTGGGTTCAACCCCTAGTCAGGGAACTAAGTTCCCACATACAGTGGAGTATGGCCAAGAATTAAAAAATAAAAAAACTCTTTTTTTCTGTTCTTAAGAATGAAATTTGCTTCTGTTCTGTCTTTAGGTTCACTGATACCTTCTATTAATTCCAGTGGATGTAAGCTCAGTGAATTTTTATTTCAAATATTATATTTTCAGTCCTGGAATCTCAATTTGTTTCTTTATTGTAGTTTCCATTTATTATATTTTTTACTCATTCTGAATGTATCTTTCTAGCCTCATTGAGTATGGTTATAAAAGCTGTTTTAAAATCTTTGCTAATTCCCACCGTTGGGTCATCTTGGAATTAGACTTTTCTCTTCAGAAGGGGTCACATTTTCTTGGTTCTTCATTTCTTATGTAATTTGGGATTGTATTATGTGAAGGTATGATGCAAATATTTTGAAGCAAAGACTCTAAAATCTGTTAGAATTCTGTGAAGAGTACTGATTGATTTGTTTTAGCAAGCAATTAACTTGATTATACACAAGGTGAAAACTCTCTCTTGGGTGGCAGCTCAAACTTCAGATCAGTTCTTTCATCTTCAGCTGTGCCAGCTTGTATCTGCTCCACACATCCATGATTCAGGAGTCAGTCAAAACTTTGGGGTGTATGTATACACTGAATTGGGAGCTTCCCCATCCGCCTCTCTGCTTTTCAGAATTCTAGCTTAAGGGCCTCCCTGGTGGCTCAATGGTAAAGAATCCACCTGCCAGTACAGGAGACCCAGGTTCGATCTCTGGTTCGGGAAGATCCCATATGCCACAGAGGAACTAAGCACACGACCCTCAACTACTGAGCGTGCTCTAGAGCCTGGGAGCTGAAACGGTGGGCTCCTGTGCTGAAGCTACTGAAGCGCATGTGTCCTAGAGCCTGTGCTCTACGACAAGGGCAGCCACCTCCGTGAGAAGCTCCTACACTGAAACAAAGAGTGGCCCCCGCTTGCTGCAACTGAGAAAGTCTGCAACAACAAAGACCCGGCACAGCCAAAAACAAATAAATAAAATTATTAATTTAAAAACAGTATTCTAGCTTCATTTCCCAGGGGCCGTTGTTGCACTGAACCCTGTTCCTGGGGTCTTCAAATCAAAAAGACTGTGGTTTTTCTACTGGAGTTAGTCACCCGAAGTGACACCATGCATGCTCTCAGTCAAAATAGCCATAAAACGGGGAAATCACTCTGCACTGAGCCTGCTTCTAAGTTTTGAATCTGAAGTCCCTTTCAGAATCTACCTACTTATTTTCACTCTCTAGGGTTGTCAGGTAGTTTTTCTCCCATACTTTACAGTTTCTATACGTGAAAATACCAGGTTCAACAGCACATACTAGAAGTGGAAACAAGTGAAAAACATTTAGGAAATACTCTTTTGCATCTGCCAGTTCCTCTCCTCAAAATATTTAACCTTCATTCATTACCTCACCTAGTGATATTTGGTTTTGGTTTTAGGTAGAAACATAAGTCAGAGCTTCCTTGATCATCCTGCCAAGTACATGAGAAGATGTGGAATGAAAGTACAGCATAAAGTTAAATGATAAAATGATAAACCATCAATCAGATCTGGCTGTAACACTGGCAGCATTTAATCTCAAAGCAATGAAGCTTATACGGGTTCATGACTACCAGAGATAATCTACATGGTACTTTGCCACGTTATTTATTTTACCTTAGTTTTTTGATCTCAGATCTCTATATCTTGCCTCATTGAAAACTGCAATAGGTAATATCTTATGAGAAATAGAATATTGAAAATAATATCCTTAAACAGTGATACAGAATCAGTAAGTGCACAATTCCTTCTTATAATAGTCCTTACCATCTCTTAAGAGCTTATGTATGCCAAGTATCTTGCTTATCACTTTACGATAATTGCCATTTAATCCTTCATAAGCATTCTGTGAGGTAGTTCCTATAATTAGCCCCATATTGTGGAGGAAGATACCAGAGTTCAGAGAGGTTAAATGAGTTAACTGAGATCACACAGCAAATGGCAGAAACCTGTCAGTCTCTTTAAAGAAAAGAAACAGTGAAGTAAAGGTCTTCAGAATCATGAAGCACGTGACTTTTATTATGAAGAGAGAAAAGGGAAGTCTTTCCAAGCAAAGAGAAATAGGTGGAGATGCTAAAAGTCAAAGATATAGTCTGCAATTCCTCCTTATGCTAATAATTAATATTAAAATACTCCTCTTTTAGATCTATATATTTCATATTGACAGTTTTCATGTTAAAAAGAGCTTTGCTTCAGGGCTCAACAACACTAACCAGAACCATAACACAAGGATCAAACAATTCTGTGCAAAACTCACACCATGGTTCCATTTCAGCTCATTTCATTTACCATCTTTAAGCCTTCTACATCTTCCAGAAAAACCCTNAAGAAGAGTGAGTGCCAAGAACTGATGCTTTCATAATGTGATGCTAGAGATGACCCCTCAGAGTCCCTTGGACAGCAAGGAAATCAAATCAGTTAATCCCAAAGGAAATCAACTCTGAATATTCATTGGAAGGACTGATGCTGACGCTAAAGATCCAATATTTGGGCCACCTGATGCAAAGAGCCAACTCACTGGAAAAGACCCTGAAGCTGGGAAAGATTGAGGGAAGGAGGAGAAGAGGGCCACAGAGGATTAGGTGCTTGGGTGGTATCACTGACTCAATGGACATGAGTTTGAGCAAATTCTGGGAGACAGTGAAGGACAGGGAAGCCTGGCGTGCTGCCGTTCATAGGGTCGCAAAGAGTCGCACACGACTTAGCAACTGAACAACAANGGCCACAGAGGATTAGGTGCTTGGGTGGTATCACTGACTCAATGGACATGAGTTTGAGCAAATTCTGGGAGACAGTGAAGGACAGGGAAGCCTGGCGTGCTGCCGTTCATAGGGTCGCAAAGAGTCGCACACGACTTAGCAACTGAACAACAAAGAACATGAAACAGAAGGAGAATAAGTAACCAAAACATATAAGGAACTACTAAAGTCAAGAAAAAAGATGAACAAACATACAGGAAAAAATGGTTGTTCAAAGAAGAAATCTCAATGAACAATGAACATTAAAAAAAGCTCAGAATCACTAGAGTAAAATGCATATTATATTTATGGAATTCCATTTTTATTTTGTCAGAATAGTAAACATGGAAAAGGTAGACAAAAGTCAGTGTTGTCTAAGATGTAGGGAAAAAATTAGCATAATACTCTAGTTTACCTCTGACCAAATCATGAATTGGTATATTTTTCTGGTGAGCAATTTCACTATGTTTATCAAAAGTAATACTACAATATCCTATGGTATACTCATTCTTCCTACAGGGTATACTCAAGCAACACAGACACAAGAAGACACATACTAAAATAATACTGAAGTAGTTTTGGTTTTGTACAGCAAACTTTGGAAATGATCTACAAGTTGCACTGGAAATTGAATAGGTCAATAAAATGCACTATATGTATAGGATGGAATATTATGGAGCTGTTAAAATTGATCAGTTGATTTTTATGGCATCAATGCAGCTAATTTTTATAAATACTGTGATGTTAAAAAAGCAACAAGGAAAGATTTGAACATTAAATATTCAAACAAAATAGTGTATATTGGTTGTTGGTATATATGTGTGTGTGCATAAAAAATATAAACAATGCACTAGTTAAAAACATCCTAAATTTATGGTAGGGAACTTTTGGTAGACAGCTAAGAGAGTAAAGAGTGGAAGGAAAGCCAGAAGTGGTACTTAACAGGGAATTTGGTTTCATCAATGATTGCTTTGAAAAGAAACAAACACACAGACTGGAAGTAAATCTGACTAAAGATAAACAGATGCTCCTTTTTAGATAGTAGAAATACAGATGCTTATTACTCTACCTTTTGGGCTTGCCTGTGTCTTTATGTTTTTCTCGAAATAAAGGAAGTAAAGGGACAGGGAGGGAGGAAGGAAGGAGGGAGGGGAGAAGGAGACGGGGAGGAAGAAGTCCACCACCAGTTCCTGTGTGCACTTAAACTGGCCTCGGGTGGTTGGTTCCTNAAGAGTGAGTGCCAAGAACTGATGCTTTCATAATGTGATGCTAGAGATGACCCCTCAGAGTCCCTTGGACAGCAAGGAAATCAAATCAGTTAATCCCAAAGGAAATCAACTCTGAATATTCATTGGAAGGACTGATGCTGACGCTAAAGATCCAATATTTGGGCCACCTGATGCAAAGAGCCAACTCACTGGAAAAGACCCTGAAGCTGGGAAAGATTGAGGGAAGGAGGAGAAGAGGGCCACAGAGGATTAGGTGCTTGGGTGGTATCACTGACTCAATGGACATGAGTTTGAGCAAATTCTGGGAGACAGTGAAGGACAGGGAAGCCTGGCGTGCTGCCGTTCATAGGGTCGCAAAGAGTCGCACACGACTTAGCAACTGAACAACAAAGAACATGAAACAGACAGAGAATAAGTAACCAAAACATATAAGGAACTACTAAAGTCAAGAAAAAAGATAAACAAACATACAGGAAAAAATGGTTGTTCAAAGAAGAAATCTCAATGAACAATGAACATTAAAAAAAGCTCAGAATCACTAGAGTAAAATGCATATTATATTTATGGAATTCCATTTTTATTTTGTCAGAATAGTAAACATGGAAAAGGTAGACAAAAGTCAGTGTTGTCTAAGATGTAGGGAAAAAATTAGCATAATACTCTAGTTTACCTCTGACCAAATCATGAATTGGTATATTTTTCTGGTAAGCAATTTCACTATGTTTATCAAAAGTAATACTACAATATCCTATGGTATACTCATTCTTCCTACAGGGTATACTCAAGCAACACAGACACAAGAAGACACATACTAAAATAATACTGAAGTAGTTTTGGTTTTGTACAGCAAACTTTGGAAATGATCTACAAGTTGCACTGGAAATTGAATAGGTCAATAAAATGCACTATATGTATAGGATGGAATATTATGGAGCTGTTAAAATTGATCAGTTGATTTTTATGGCATCAATGCAGCTAATTTTTATAAATACTGTGATGTTAAAAAAGCAATAAGGAAAGATTTGAACATTAAATATTCAAACAAAATAGTGTATATTGGTTGTTGGTATATATGTGTGTGTGCATAAAAAATATAAACAATGCACTAGTTAAAAACATCCTAAATTTATGGTAGGGAACTTTTGGTAGACAGCTAAGAGAGTAAAGAGTGGAAGGAAAGCCAGAAGTAGTACTTAACAGGGAATTTGGTTTCATCAATGATTGCTTTGAAAAGAAACAAACACACAGACTGGAAGTAAATCTGACTAAAGATAAACAGATGCTCCTTTTTAGATAGTAGAAATACAGATGCTTATTACTCTACCTTTTGGGCTTGCCTGTGTCTTTATGTTTTTCTCGAAATAAAGGAAGTAAAGGGACAGGGAGGGAGGAAGGAAGGAGGGAGGGGAGAAGGAGACGGGGAGGAAGAAGTCCACCACCAGTTCCTGTGTGCACTTAAACTGGCCTCGGGTGGTTGGTTCCTGTGTGCACTTAAACTGGCCTCGGGTGGTTGGTTCCTTAAGGATGAAACTCAAAACTGGTCTCATTACTAGTGAGAAGGATAGTGATTCCTCCCTGGTTGGCTCAGCTCAGAGGACTGAATTTAAGTTCAGCCAGTAGAGGGAACCATCTGTCATTTGGAAAGACACTCAGCCCTTAGCCTGGAGACCCCCTTCAGCACATACCAGCGCCTCTGGGAAGAGGGAACACGCATTTACAGACCAAGTAAACTGAGGGCACACCATGGACATCTTTTCAACCTTTCTAAAAGGTTCGCTGTAATTTTATAGAATCAAGAGAACAATATGCTTGATTAGTTCTTCAGCCGACTGAGCAATTCTGCTTTTTATATTTCTCTCCTTGAAGTGAGTTTGCCATTAACCTTATATGTTCTAGGGTTTGAAATTAAATTCTCCCCCCTCCAAAATGGAATTTCTGCTTTAAAATAAAAGTTAGCTTTAAGATAATTCATTTCTACCAGTAATACCGAAAGACCCTCTTTGAGGCGAGGAGGTCATTTTTTAAAGAGGCTAGAATTGCAAAGAACGTTCCTTCTCTTCCTGGAGGGAGAATCTGTGGAGGAAAAAAAAAAAAGCTTGCAGGAAAGTTCAGTAATCATAAAGTGAAAGCCCCAGAAGATCCAATGCTTCCTCCTGGGCCAATACTGTGTTAAAAATTGCCTTCTATGTACACTTCCTTGAGAGACCTTAAGTTCTCGAATAATCAGTTAGCTAAACTCTTAAAGGAAAATTTGGCAATCCCTGTATCTACATAATGCACCCAGGAGGGCAGAAGGCACCAAGTCAATGCTGGATATGCCTCAATTGCTTCGCCCCATCACAACCCTAATATTTAAATATTGCCATCCTTTTGACTGTGTCATCCTAGAAGAAGGGATTTGGGTTGGTTTCTAACAACAAAACAAACACATAATGTAGAAAGGGAAAGTTATAAAAGAGTTACCAATGTTAATGTGCAATTTTGTCCCTGAAATTGGGTGATGATAAACATGATTCCATACATGGAAATCAGACTTTGCAGAGCTACTACATGGAATCATTTAATTTGTCTGAGCAAGTACTTACAATAATGTGGCTGCTCTGTACTGCAATAAACATTGGATTTTCAAATGAACAAATGAAATATGTGATAACTCGTTATTAACAGAACTGCAGCAATGGACATTAACCAAGTGGGTAGTGCACCAAAGAAGATTGGTGGGGAAAAAAAAAAATCCCAGTCCAATGCTCTGAATCTTACGGCCCCTGATTCTGATTTTTTTTTTTTTTTTTTTGCTTCTGGCTAAAAACAGGGTGGAGGCCTCCCAAAGAAGTGGCAGAGAACTGTTGTTGTTTGGGGTTGTCACAAGGTAACTTATCACACTGCTCAGAACACATGAGGACACTATCAATTTGTTCCTCCAGATCATAAACCAGAGGATGCTTTAGTAAAATAGCATAGGGAGAACAATTTTGCATGCTGGTTAAGAATGTTCATTTGAATCCTGGGCTCCACCAGCCAATTAAGTGCATGACTTTATCGGAGTCATCAATCTCCTTTAATGCTCATTTTCCTCGTTGGTAAAATGCAGGGAATAATTTTGCCTTCCTCATAGAGTTATAAGGCGTACATTTTATGTAAAGGGCCTGGAACATAGTTAGAATTTAACAGAAGTAGCTACCATCACCTTTTCTTTTTCTTTTTTTTTTTTAAAGCATCAGCATCATTCTGTTTAACAGTATCCTCGTTATTATATTTAACAGTATCCTCGTTTTCATCCATTATCCTCAATTTCATTGAAAGTTCATTGAAAGCACAACTCACCATGCTGTTTGGTAATTAGTGACTTTCATTCACTTAACAAAGTATTTAATGAGTATCTAGTAAGTGCCAGACTCTATGATACAGGCTGGGAATGAAGGTGATCAAAATCAAATGTGATCTAGGCCTTCTGGAGCCTACTAGAGGACACAAACAGTAGTCAAACAGTCCCACAGGGAGTGAGCATTCTCTACCTGCGGGAAGAGCTCCAAAGGAAAGAAGCAGATCCTTTTGAAGACACTAAAGAGATACTAAAACAAAGAAAGTTGGATTTAATGTGAGAACTGAAGTATGGCTTTCTAGGGAGAGAGAATACAACATTCAAGGGCAGAGTAGTATCTTCATTGTTACTGAAAGTCAGTGCAAAATCATCCATTGAATGGCCTATTTTAATTGAAGAACTATACCTCCACTACCTGGGAATTCTCCAGGCCAGAATACTGGGGTGGGTAGCTGTTCCCTTCTCCAGATCTTCCCAACCCAGGGATCGAACCCAGGTCTCCCTCATTGCAGGCAGATTCTTTACCAGCTGAGCCACCAGGGAAGCCCTGAAACTTGCCTGCTTTGCTCTAATTTTCAGTTTGAGAGGGAGAGCTCAAAAAAGTAGGCGAAAAATTTAGCATGGTTGTCACTTGTCAAACATTTCAATAACCAAAGAGAAGAACCATGGAGACCACAAAAAGAGCATCGTAAGAGAATGTTAAAGTATCCTGAGAGATTTATTTCAGGCAATAAGGGCCGTGTAAAAGAACATTTCTCTCTCTTACTTTAGTGCTAGTCTAAACAAGAGAAATGTCATAGTTTAAACTGATGTCTAAGTAACAGGGAAAATGTTAAGTTTCTTTATGACAAAATGGAAATATATTTGTAATTCTATTTCCTGGTGTTCTCTCACTTATCTTGGGGGGGGGGGGAACCTGTTAGTCCTTTTGATTTAAAACTCCTCACTGGGATAACTAAACTATAATCTGTCTGGTTGACTACCAGGAAGAGGAGGAACACATTTAAAAGAAATTTAGAAGACACTTACTTTATCAATATCAGAGCATTGTGGAGTTCAGTCTTATTTATAGCTAAATCCACCCCATTCTCTCACACACATATACACACACACAAATGTTGCATTCAAGAGGTATTAAAACATCTCATCCCTGTTCTTAGCTCGACATACTAATGAGAGTTTCTGAATTAATCTCTGATCATGAACTGTCTGTTGATATAACAGCACCAAAGAGTGTACAGCTTGCTTCAAGTAGCTGGCTAAGGCCAGTTTCGTAATGCTTCAGTTTTTTGACAGGTAGAAAATTAAATTATTCCTGCATTCACCTAAGATTAAATCATTTCCGTATTCTCCTAAGATTGGATCATTTCTACAGTCCTCAGAAACTCTGCAGTACTAAAAAGTATATCACTTTTCCAACCAGTTGATAAGCTGAAAAGAAAATAATATTAAGGGATTGTACTTGAGGAAATAGTTAAAAGGGGAAACTCAGAAAACAAGCTGGTGGAGATATATAATGAGGAGATTCTCAAACGTCAAGGTGAGGGAAGAAAGGAATTATAGCTGAATAACATTTTTTTTTAAGGTAAGTTATTCCTTAAAGCAATTACCAAAATGTGAGAGTTCCTCTCATGGTTCTCAACCTTGTACTCTGAAAGGGAACTTCTTATAACTCAAGACTAAGAGAGCCAATTACTTCAGCACCAAGCTACATCCTAAATCTCTGGACTTGGCAGTTCAAAAAAAAAAAAACCTCTTGGAAAGTGTTCTTATAAAATCTTCACTAACAGCTCTGACTTTACAAATGTAGATTTTAAAAGGATGAATGAAAACTAACCAATTAGATAGCAAAGTAGGGAAGAGAAAGCACTGAATAAAAGACCCACTAGAGTTTCAGTTTCATGTCCACGAATAACTAGCTCTGCGACTTAGATTACATTTATAATGAAAATCATAATCATGAAAAATTAATAATCACACAACATATAGCATGCCAAAGACCTACCATACATTAGCTAATATAGCCATTTTGGAGCTGAGTATCTTGTCCAAGTGGACCCCACAGTCCTGAGTGGTGGAATGAGGACTTGAACACAAGACTCCCTGACCCCAAAGCCCAGCCTTTAATGACCCATTCTACAGAAAGTTCAGTAACTTCTTAAGATGATCTAAAAGGTTTCTATCAGCAATGAAGTGCTAAAATTTATGAGGCAAGATACGATAAAAGAAAAAGCTCAGGTTCTGAAGTGACTTTGTGGCCCAGGAGAGCAGCTTCTTCCCTAAGCCATGGATCCTCAGATAACACTGCTTACTGGAGTGGGTAGCCATTCCCTTCTCCAGGGTATCTTCCCAACCCAAGGATCAAACCACTTGGATGTCTGTATGGATTGTTCTGTTCTCCTGAATTTATCTTGAAATNACTGATGGCTAATAATGTTGAACATATTTTGATGTGCTTACTTGCCTTCTATAAAACCTCTTTAGTGAAATATCTCTTCATGATTTCTAACTGGATTGCTTTTTTTTTTTTTTTCATACTGTTGAGTTTGAAAGGTCTTTATATAATTTAGATACTAGGCCCTTGTCAGATATGTGCTTTGTATATGTCTTTTGATCCTCTTATCAGGGTCTTTTGCCCTTCCTGGATCATAACCTTGTTGTGGTGAAGGGGTTTACATAACTCAATGAAGCTATGAGCTACTCCATGCAGAGCCACCCAAGATGGACGGGTCATAGTGAAGAGTTTTGACAAAATGTGGTCCACTGCAGAAGGAGATGGCAACCTGCTCCAGTATTCTTGCTTCCAGAACCCCATGAACACTGTGAAAAAGCAAAAAGATACAACACCAAAAGATGAACCCCCGCCCAGGTCGGAAGGTGTCAGAAAATCCTAAAGGAAATCATCCGTGAATGTTCACCAGAAGGACAGATTCTGAGACTGAATACTTTGCCCACCTATTGTGAAGAGCTGACTCACTGGAAAAGATCCTGATGCTAGGAAAGACTGAAGGCAAAAGGAGAATGGGGAGGCAGAGGATGAGATGGTTAGATAGCATCACTGACTCAATGGACACGAATGTGAGCAAACTCTGGGAGACGGTGGAACAGAGAAGCCAGGCCTGCTGCATCCATGGAGCCACAAAGAGTCAGAAATGACTTAGTGACTGAACAACAGCAACAACAATCATGGTCTTTTACAGAGCCAAGTTGTAATTCTGATGATATCTAATACATCATATTTTTTCCTTTTACGAATTGTACCCTAATGTCAAGTCTAAGAACTCTTTGCCTACTACTGGATCCCAAGGATTTTCTCTTATGTTTTCTTCTAAAAGTTTTATAGCTTCATGTTTTATATTTAAGTCCATTATACATTTTGAGGCAATTTTCACAGAACGTATAAGGCTTAGTTTTCCCTTGAGAAGGGTAATGCTCAAAATCACTCAAGCCAGGCTCCAACAGTATGTGAACTGTGAACTTCCAGATATTCAGGCTGGATTTCGAAAAGGCAGAGGAACCAGAGATCAAATTGCTAACATATGTTGCATCATAGAAAAAGCAAGAGAGTTGCAGAAAAACATCTGTTTTATTGACTATGCCAAAGCCTATGACTATGTGGATCACAACAAACTGTGGAAAATTCTTCAAGAGATGGGAATACCAGACCACCTTACCTGCCTCCTGAGAAATCTGTATATAACAAACTGGTTCCAAATCAGGAAAGCAGTACATCAAGGTGGTATACATTCACCCTGCTTATTTAACTTATATGCAGAGTACATCATGCAAAATGTGGGGCTGGATGAAGCACAAGCTGGAATCAAGATTGCCAGGAGAAATATCAATAACCTCAGATACACAAATGACACCACACTTATGGCAGAAAGTGAAGAAGAACTAAAAAGCCTTTTGATGAAAGTGAAAGAGGAAAATGAAAAAGTTGACTTAAAACTCAACATTCAGAAAACTAAGATCATGACATATGGTCCCATCCTTTCATGGCAAATAGATAGGGAAACAATGGAAACAGTGAGACTTTATTTTGGGGGGGCTCCAAAATCACCATAGATGGTTTCTGCAGCCATGAAATTAAAAGATGTTTGCTCCTTGAAAGAAAAGCTATGACCAACCTAGACAGCATATTAAAAAGCAGAGGACAACAAAGGTCCATCTAGTCAAAGCTATGGTTTTTCAGAGTGACTGAACTGAACTGAATGCCAGGATGAAGTACAGCATGTCTGGAGAAGGAAAGAGAGATAAAGTGGGAAGATAAGTAAAGGAGAGACCATGGGGGACCCTCAGTTCAGTTCATTCACTCAGTCGTGTCTGACTCTTTGCAACCCCATAGACTGCAGCATGCCAGGCTTCCCTATCACCAGCTCCCAGAGACTGCTCAAACTCACGTCAGTGATGACATCCAACCATCTCATCCTCTGTCGTCCCTTCTCCAGCCTTCAATCTTTCCTAGGATCAGGGTCTTTTCCAATGGGTCAGCTCTTCTCATCAGGTGGCCAAAGTATTGGAGTTTTAGCTTCAGCATCAGTCCTTCCAATGAATATTCAGGACTGATTTCCTTTAGGTTGGGCTTCCCCTGTGGCTCAGCTGGTAAAGAATCTCCCTGCAATGACGGAGACCCAGGTTCCATCCCTGTGTTGGGAAGGTCCGCTAGAGAAGGGAAAGGCTGACCCACTCCAGTATTCTGGCCTGGAGAATTCTAAGGACAGAGGAGTTGGTGGGCTACAGTCTATGGGGTCGCAAAGAGTCAGAAAGGACTGAGGAATTTTCACTTTCACTTTCACTTCCTTTAGGTTTGACTAGTTTGATTTCCTTGAAGTCCAAGGGACTCTCAAGAGTCTTCTCCAACACCAAGGTTCAGAAGCATCAATTCTTCGGTGCTCAGTTTTCTTTATAGTTCAACTCTCACATTCATACGTGACTACTGGTAAAATCATAGCTTTGATTAGATGCACCTTTGTCAGCAAAGTAATGTTTCTGCTTTTTAATATGCTGTTTTGGTTGGTCATAGCTTTTTCCAAGAAGAAAGCATCTTTTAATTTCATGGCTGCAGTCACCATCTACAGTGATTTTTGGAGCCCAGAAAAATAAAGTCTGTCACTGTTTCCACTGTTTCCCCATCTATTTGTCATGAAGTGATGGGACCAGACACCATGATCTTAGTTTTCTGAATGTTGAGCTTTAAGCCAGCTTTTTCACTCTCCTTTTTCATTTTCATCAAGAGGTTGTTTAGTTCTTCTTCGCTTTCTGCCAAAAGGGCAGTGTCATCTGCATATCTGAGGTTATTGATATTTCTCCTGGCAATCTTGATTCCAGCTTGTGCTTCATCCAGCCCCACATTTTGCATGATGTACTCTGCATATAAGTTAAATAAGCAGGGTGACAGTATACAGCCTTGATGTACTCTTTTCCTAATTTGGAACTAGTTCTTTGTTCCATGTCTGGTTCTAACTGTTGCCTCTTGACCTGAATACTGATTTCTCAGGAGGCAGGTCAGGTGGTGGGCTATCCATCTCTTGAAGAATTGTCCACAGTTTGTTGTGATCCACACAATCAGAGGCTTTAGCATACTCAATAAAGCAGAAGCAGATATTTTCCTGGAACTCTCTTGCTTTTTCTATGATCCAACGGATGTTGGCAATTTGAGCTCTGGTTCCTCTGCCTTTTCTAAATCCAGCTTGGACATCTAGAAGTTCTCAGTTCATGCACTTTTGAAGCCTGACTTGGAGAATTTTGAGCATTACTTTGCTAGCATGTGAGATGAGGTGCAATTGCACAGTAGTTGGAACGTTCTTTGGCATTGCCTTTCTTTGGGATTGGAATGAAAACTGACCTTTTCCAGTTCTGTGGCCACTGCTGAGTTTTCCAAATTTGCTGGCATATTGAGTGCAGCACTTTCACAGCATTATCATTTAGGGTTTCAACTAGTTTAACTGGAATTCCATCACCTCCACTAGATTTGTTTGCAGTGATGCTTCCTAAGGCTCACTTGACTTCAGACTCCAGAATCTCTGGCTCTAGGTGAGTGACCACACCATCATGGTGATCTGGGTCATGAAGATCTTTTCTGTATAGTTCTGTGTATTCTTGTCATCTCTTCTTAATATCTTCTGCTTCTGTTAGGTCCATAGCATTTGTCCTTTATTGTGCCCATCTTTGTGAGAAATGGTCCCTTGGTATCTCTGATTTTCTTGAAGAGATCTCTTGTCTTTCCCATTCTATTGTTTTCCTCTATTTTTTTGTATTGATCACTGAGGAAGGCTTTCTTATCTATCCATTCTTTGGAACTCTGCATTCAGATGGGTATGTCTTTCCTTTTCTCCTTTGCATTTCACTTCTTTTCTCAGCTATTTTTAAGGCCTCCTCAGACAACCCTTTTGCCTTTTTGCATTCTTTTTCTCAGGGATGGTCTTGATCACTGCCTCCTGTATAATGTCATGAAGTTTTGTCCATAGTTCTTCAGGAAATCTGTCTATCAGATCTAATCTCTTGAATCTCTTTGTCACTTCTACTGTATAATCATAAGTGATTTAAGTCATACCCGAATGGGGTAGTGGTTGTGCCTACCTACTTTAAGTCTGAATTGGCAATAAGGAGTTTATGATGTGAGCCACAGTCAGCTCCCAGTCTTGTTTTTGCTGACTGTATAGAGCTTCTCCATCTCCTGCTGCAAGGAATATAATCAATCTGATTTCGGTACTGATGACCTGGTGATGTCCATGTGTAGAGTCTTCTCGTCTTGTTGGAAGAGGGTGTTTGCTATGACCAGTGCACTTTTTTGGCAAAGCTCTGTACCTTTGACCTGCTTTGGTTTGTACTCCAAGGCCAAACTTGCCTGTTACTCCAGCTATCTCTGGACTTCCTACTTTTGCATCCAGTCCCCTGTGATGAAAAGGATGTCTTTTTTTGGTGTTAGTTCTAGAAAGTTTTGTAGGTCTTCATAGAACCATTCAACTTCAGCTTCTTTGGCATTAGTGATTGGGGCATAGACTTGGATTACTGTGATATTGAATGGTTTGCCTTGGAAAGAAACAGAGATCATTCTGTCATTTTTGAGACTGCACTCATGTACTGCATTTCAGACTCTTTTGTTAAAACTATGATGGCTATTCCATTTCTTCTAAGGGATTCTTGCCCACAGTAGTAGATATAATGGTCATTTGAATTAAATTTGTCCATTCTGGTCCATTTTAGTTCACTGATTCCTAAAATGTCAATGTTCACTCTTGCCACCTCCCGTTTGACCACTTCCAATTTGCCTTGATTCATGGACCTAACATTCCAGGTTCCTATGCAATATTGCTCTTTACATCAACAGACTTTACTTCTATCACCAGTCACAACCACAACTGGGTGTTGTTTTTGCTTTGACTCTGTCTCTTCATTCTTTCTGGGGTTATTTCTCTACTCTTCCCCCGTAGCATATTGGGCAACTATTGACTTGGGGAGTTCATCTTTCAGTGTCATATCTTTTTGCCTTTTCATACTATTCATGGGGTTCTCAAGGAAAAAATACTAAAGTCGTTTGCCATTCCCTTCTTCAGTGGACCACGTTCTGTCAGAACTCTCCACCATGACCAGTCTTGGGTGGCCCTACATGTCATGGTTCATAGTTTCATTGATTACACAAGGCTGAGGTTCATGTGATCACTTTGGTTAGTTTTCGGTGATAGTGGTTTTCATTCTAAGTAAGGAGTTTAGACTTTATCCTATGCTCCACGGGGAGCTGCCAAACGATGAACCTGGTGAACATAAGATTCAAAGCAGAGATTCCTACTGTTCCACCATTTTAAAAGGTAACTTTTCAATGCATTATTAACATTATTTTAATAATCATCAAATTTAGTTTATATGCAATAGGGAGTGTTCATGGCCAATAAAAACAGAAGACTCAGCCACGTCTCTGCCTTCTAAACTTGCTGTAAACATGCTCCATCCTGACTGCGAGATGATTTCAGTGTCTCTGCAATCAATGTATGAAGCAGCAAGGGATGAGATCATGGCTAGATGGCAGCATATTAAGCAAGTGTTTCAGCTTTCTTGGAGCTTTGAATTCCCCGATTTTGGTCAGTTTTTGTCAAAACTTTAGCATTACTTAACATATATTTTGCATCATTTACCAAGTGAAAAAATTTCCAATGCCAGCAGCTGAGAAAAAAATATCATATTTATCCATAGAGTGTCAAGTTCACATTCTGAGCTCTAGAAATGCCCAAGGGACCTTCAGAGGCAAGAACTTTTCCACTTTCTCCAAACAAATTTATTATGCTGACCCTTTGCCCAGCCACATTCTCCCTCCCCATCTGCTATGAGCATCTAGAGTCTGTTCTAGAATTGAGATGGAATTCCTTGCTGGTTCATATAGGCGGGTATCATACTTTTGGTGATAAATAATTTCAGACAGGTTAGAAACAAATAAAAAGCAGAATAAAACATCTCTACGTGATAACCAAGGTGCTTATCTAATGTGTCATTTTCTTTTCTGTCCAATTATTCAAAAGAATTATCATGTTTAACACTCTGCATGTGTGCTCAGTTGTGTCTGACTCTTTGCAACCCCATGGACCTTAGCCTGCCAGGCTCCTCTGTCCATGGGATTTCCCAAGTAAGAATAATAGGGTGGGTTGCCATTTTCTCCTCCATGTTTAACATTATTGAATTGTATATTTTAAAATGGCTAAAATGCACGTTTTATATTATTCATATTTTTCTACAATGAAAGAAAGTTTCAAAGTTAAAAAGGAAGGAAAGAAAAAGAAAAGAAGGTGAGAAAAAAAATTGAGTGCCACATCCATGCTTTGTCTCAGAGCCAGATATTGTCCCTGCCTTGGAGTTAAAAAAGATGAGATCCAACCAGGTACTGGATCTAATTTAGTCCTGGTGGTGTGGGTTCTACACTTCAGTTAGGAACTCTCCAGCTCTCAGTCTTCATCAGAGCCTGATGGCCTTAAAAAAATATGTCCAACTTTTTTTAAATGGAAAAAGAACATATGAAATTTTCCCACTGAAAATGAAGACTCTGGACTTCCCTGGTGGTCCAGTGGTTTAACACTTTGCCTTCCAATGCAGGGGGTGCTGGCTTAATCACTGGTTGGGGAGTTAAGGTCTCACATGCCTTGTGGCCAAAAGAGCAAAATATAAAACAGAAGCAGTATTGTAATAAATTCAATAAAGACTTCAAAAACGGTTCACATAAAAAAATCCCCCCAAAATAAAGACATGAACTAGAATACTAACAGACAGGGAGTAAGGAGCCAAAAATCATGATGTTTATTAGGCCAATTCTCTTCAAAATGGGAAGAAAAGTGTTTGCATTCCTTTGTCATTAAAGATAATTTTGTTTTAGTTCCCATTTATTTTATGGTGCAAGTATAAACTTGAATCTGCATGTATTTCAGCTCCATACTGTTTGATGAACTTGATGATTTGAATGGCTTAAAACTTCAGATATGGAAAATCAGTGCCAAACTTCCTAACTTGTGGAAAGTATCCTTTCTGGATACTTTTTATTTTATCTGGCTCCAAAATCACTGAGGATAGTGACTGCCTCCATGAAATTAAAAGACGCTTACTCCTTGGAAGGAAAGCAATGACAAATCTAGACAGCGTACTGAAAAGTAGAGCTATCACTTTGCCAACAAAGGTCCATCCAGTCAAAGCCATGGTTTTTCCAGTGGTCATGTACAGATGTGAGAGTTGGACCATAAAGAAAGCTGAGCACTAAAGAATTGATACTTATGAGCTATAGTGTTAGAGAAGACTCTTGAGAGTCCCTTGGACTACAAGGAGATTAAACCAATCCTAAAGAAAATCAATCCTGAATATTCCTTGGAAGGACTGACACTGAAGCTGAAGCTCCAACACTTCAGCCACCTGATGTGAAGAGCCAACTCACTGGAGAAGACCCTGATGCTAGGAAAGATTGAGGGCAGGAGGAGAAGGGGGTAACAGGATAGGATGATTGGATAGTATCATTGACTTAATGGACATGAATTGGAGCAAATTCTGGAAGACAGTGAAGAACAGGGAAGCCTGGCATGCTGCAGTCCAAGGAGTCAAAAAGAGTCAGACACAACTTAACAACTGAACAACAACAACAACATCCTTTTTGGAAATACTTTCCAATCTGGGTATGTAAGATTCCTTCCTACCTGTATGCTTGTTAATTAAATTTCAAAGGTTGTTATGTCAAGGGAGAAAAACACAAATCAACCCAGGAATCTGCTGTTTTGAACTATGTAAAGTGGCCATATTGATCTGGAATTAACCTATATGCTTCCCTCCATGCTCAACAGAGGTTTTTATTTCCATTGTATCATTTTTGACATCCTTTTCTATACTGCCTTGATGTCTTTCTTATACAGTTATGCAACAAACTAATCTGAATTATGTTCAAATAAGCAGGGAGACTGGCTTTTTTTTTTTTTTTTTGGAGAAAACATGTAGCCTATCAGAAGTGATCACCTTAATTTTTCTCATTTTATGACATGGCTTTACTGAGATCCCTGGAGTAGGAAGTGGCAACCCATTCTAGCATTCCTGCCAGGAAAATTCCATGGACAGAGGAGCCTGGTGGGCTACATACAGCCTATCAGGTCGCAAAGAGTCAGACACCACTGAGTGACTAAGTACTTACTTACTAAGAGCAACATCTCATACATGCAATATGCAATATCATGTCTAATAGATTTATACAAAATGCCTAAAACTAAGCAAACACAATTACATGAGTTGGCATTGCATTATCATGCAACACTATACTTAATAATACAGGAAAAAGATGAAAAGTCTATTACCTTCACTGCAACACTCTGTTTCTGATTTTGACTTTAGACTCTAATGATCTTTACTTTACCCTTCTTTCTCTTAGGTCACTATTTTATCTAGAGAGCCTGAAACCCATTTCTTCATCCATATGTACCACATGGAACCTTGGATTTTCTCAATGACCTAACAGATTTTTGAATGGTTAATTATCCTTTTTAGTTGTCCTGTTTAGGATAAATGAAAGTTAAGATTGTGGCAGTAAAGGACAAGCTGTCAATCTGTTAAATTAATTCCTGTTGAAAAGTAAGTACATGCATTGTGTATTAACATAATTTATTAGAACAATTAGAAGGCATCCTTGTCGTCTTTTAATTAGATTATTTCTTGTTCTGGTAATTACGCCAGACAGGGGAGAATAATAGTTTTAGGATTCTAAGATCATCTGTAGACTATGTGGAAAGAGAATGATCAATAATGCTAATTTACTGGAACACTTAAATTCCCAGAAAGAGATCTTTTATCATGAGCAATCCTTTGTATAATCAGCATTATTTCTCAATGTCTATCCTCATCTTTCCCACAGTTGAAAAGTAAAGAGGCTGGATAAATAACTGACATTTATTCCACTATTGGAAATCTGGTCAGGATGGGCCACCTCTGGCCTCTAGTGGCTCAGACATTGCTTCACTCTCTCGCAAAATGCCAACAAATAACCACAAATGAAAGATTTAAGATTCCATGTAGAGCAGCACCGCCAGGAGTCTGAATGTCTAACAGGAAGAAGACAAGATTTTTAAGTTCTGATCCAGGTGGAGAATCATAAACTTTCTCCATTAAAAAAAAAAATTCAAATCAGTGAAAATGTCTTATAAGTGAGAAGACTATTGATTATAAGAAAACAAAAAATAATTGGTGATATTTCTATACATGATGATATCTGCAGAAATTAATAGGGAGGCCGTGTGACAGGGAAGATATCTGGCTTTCAGAGACAGGATGAGGCCTTGAAATATGAGTTGAATTATTCCCTCTCCTTTTGTGTTTTAGAGTCTATAAGGAATTTAAAGGCTCCAAGGCCTCTTACATGCCCTGTATCACCACCACCAAGCTGCTAGGAAATCCTAGAGAGCAGCTCCCAGCACTTCCAGGATCCAGAATTTTTAAAATGTCATGAGTTGGCATAGCCCATCCTCAAGGATCACCCCACAGTTGAGTGGAATGGAATACAGAAGTGACGCCAGTGAATGTGGAGTTCTCTGTAATAGCAGGCAACACAAATGTCCCACCAGCAGCAAAGATTACAGCAATCTCAGCCCCACTGTTGACCGAGTCTGCCTTAGTCAATGCAAAGTTGTAATGAGACCATGTCTAGACAGTATTGATCTCCTACCAGAAAAAAAAAAAAACAACCAGAGTGTGACTTCTTTTCAAGCTTAGTCTAAATGACACCTAAAACAGGATCTTTCATTCCCCCATTGCCAACACTCTTCTTAACCAAGACATTTTATCAACTAGGCAGCCAAGGACACTTGTAGGCTTCTTTTCAAGGTATACATGAAATTTTTGATAAGTAAGAAAGTTACTTAAGCCTTTTCAAAAATGAAAGTCCATATAAACTGAAAGAAAAAAAATCTCAAATTAATGTAGATCAAATATTTATAGGAGAAATCATTAGATTAAGCCATTGGAAAGAGTCTTACAGTTTAGGAACAGTGAAATAGCCCTATAACCCTGCTGTCCATTCTAGCTGGGAAGACACTGTTCTCCATAGAAACACCTCTTTAAAAATGTTAGGAATGCTACTAAAAATTCAGGATTCCCCACTAATCTTATCTCCAGATTGGTCAGATCTCGGAAGCAGAATATTACCCTAGAGGCACCAAAGATTTGCATTTGAATGTTCTGTGCTCAGGCATTCCAAAGCCAGGCTGAGCATCATATCTGTCCCCAGAAAGGCAGGAAGGAAGGGAACATGTTTTAAAATAACTGTAAGAACGGAGCTGTAATATCCCCAGGCAATACAACAGTAAACTGAGATTGAAAACTTTAAGCTAAAAGCGGGGAACCAGAGAGAATCCCCTCCCACTTGAGGCCAGAAATGGAGTCATGACTCTGAAGTATTTTGATGGTTCCAGAAGATGGCAAGTCTTATAAGGTAGATTTTTTTGCCTTGCTGAAGGAAAATGAAACAAGCTTCTCATTATGTTGGAATGGTATTAAGGTATAAATCTATCCTACAGAAAAATCTTAAATAAGAACACAATCCAGAGAGAGACTTCCACCACTATAAATAGTTCCTCATAAATGCCACCTAGAGTCAAAATTATCATTTCTATGTTCTAACCAAAATAGGCTTGCAAGTCTTGGAAATACTTTGTCCTCTAAAGCAACTAGAATAGCGTTCCTTCAGTCTACGACTTCTTATCATGCTAGATTTTGAAACTTTTTTGAGCATTCACTCCCCAAACTGAAAAATCACAAAGCTAATACACCTGGAAAACTAGAAACCTTATCTATCGATAGCACAGGCTGCTTCTCCAAATGGACTTTGTATAATTTCTTTCAAGCTTAGTAAAAACCCTACACTTGTCTGAAATGAAATGAAGGGAAGTCAATCATGAACTTCCTTTACTCTGTTAATGAAAGACACAAGCACATCACGATAAGCAAAAGTAAATGACGCAGGCTCTCTTCTCATCCAAGAAACATTACAATGCAAAACACTATTATGCCTTGTAGAAAAGAAAAAGTTAGGACATACAACTGAGGCATATTTCCATAACATAAAGTTAATTTCTAGGCTACCTCAATCCTAACACACTAATGTCAAGGCAAGTACATATGTGTAATTCCTAGTTATCAAAAGGGAGAGAAAGTGATTTTTTAAAAATCTTGGATATATATTTAAAAGGTGTTCAACTTATTTCACAATAAGGCAAGGGCAGCTATGATTTAAGATAATTGTTCTTTTTTTTTTTTGCTAAGTCACTTCAGTCGTGTCCAACTCTGTGCGACCCCATAGACGGCAGCCCACCAGGCTCCCTCGTCCCTGGGATTCTCCAGGCAAGAACACTGGAGTGACTTAGCAGCAACAGCAGCATAGAGCAGCGCTCCGGGCTGTGTGTCCGCCGTCCTGATGGAGAGGAGATCCTGTGACGCTGGTACCCTCCGAATCGGCGCCCTGAGGATGCAGGACGAGTGGCCCAGGAAGCACGGAGCCCTGTGCTTGGGGCTGAGACCCGGACGAAAGCTCCCTCGCCTGCACCGTGGGCTGCTCGGCAGCACTGCCCCCTGGCGGCTCTGCCCCCTCACCCCCGCAGCATGGAGAGTTCCAACTGCGAGAGCGAACAGCTGGAGACACGCTAACAGGGCCTCCACGTCTTAGCTTCTCTCTGAGAAGCACCAAGCTACCTGGCTTCCCTCCAGCTGGGGAAAGAAAAACGAGGTACATTTTCCCCGCGTCAGCCCAGCAGGCTCCCGTCACGGTCAGGAAAAGGACGTGTCCCCTGCTTGGTGCGTAAGCTGTGGCGACTTCCCTCGGGCAGCAGGCGCCCTCGCCTGGCCCTCCCCGAGCCCTTAGACCTCAGATGCCCAGCTCCCAGAGCCGGGGGGGCAGGCCCTCCTGCCTGCGTCTCTGGGCTGAGGCGCTGCCTCTCTGGCCTCCTGCCTGTCCAACCTTCGCCCGCCTCACTGCTGTGCCGAGAGGGTGGTGCTGGAGGCACCACGGCCCAGCGGTGTGTGAAGAGCTTGGTTATTTTGCTGGATTAAAAGCTTTTCATCCAAGATCCTTGGCCCCTAGTCTTGCCTTTTTTTCAGAATTAATTTAGCCTCAAGTAGGCTCGATGCGTGTGGTCACCTTGGGAGGTTCCAAAGTGTTGACAGATGAGCTCGGTTGGAGAATGACCCCAAAGGTAGTGAGAGCACCGGGTTTGTTTAACGTGGTGGAGGCGACCAGAGGCTCTGCCGGGTGAAAAGCTCATAGCCCTGACTGGGGAGTCTAGCTAATGTTTATCGTCGGCTTCGTATTCTCAGATTAAAGACCGCGGTGGTAGCACAGATGGAAGGGCCTCGGGGAGACGGTTTGTTACTAAGGCCTTTGTCTCCTAAGGCTCTTGTGTTCCAGAAGCAAATACTGATCCGAGCCCCCCAGTAGCCCCTGAGGGACACGTCCCTGAGAGCATCATTTTGAGACCGTTTCTGGGGACCGGGAGCGTTGCCGATCCCTCCAGGGATGGGACCACCCTGTGGACGGCAGGGCCCTCCCCTGCAGGTACAGGACCATCGCTGGCCAAGCAGGTGTCATGGGCGACGCTCAGCGTCGAGTTCCTGATGGGGGAGCCCTGCAAAGGCCTCCTGAACACGGGGCTCCCCGGACGAGCCGGCAAGAGCGAATCCTGCTCAGAGCCTCGGGTAAAAGTGAGAGAGAGGAGGTTGGTTNGAAATCTAACTCTCTCTAAGGAAACAAACACCTTAAAAATAACAAAGATATGCTATAACATATGGTAAAATCTTATTCAACCATCCTGATTTGATGAAATGTTAAGTTAGCCAAATATAATAGGAGAAATTTCTCTCTATTGATTAGGTGATTGATTCAAAATATTCATGAACTTAGTAGAAATATAAGCAGTAAGTTCCAGCAACAAGAAATAAATTATGTATACCCTCGAAAATGAATGAAGGCATTTTATGCAATCTTGGAAAAAAAAAAAATTAGGTATTTCATAAAATCATTGACTCCAGGGCAGGAAAAACCCTATGTACATAAGCCAGAGAATTTTTATTCCTACTTCCAGAGTTATGAGAGCACAAAGATGAATCCTATTTCTTAAGACTTCCTCAGAACATGATTCAACACATTGTCTATTTTAAAAAACATTTTCTGCCATTTAATGTCATGTGATATTTTTTTCCCAATGACTAACCAAATATGCCTCACTGTTATATAAATCAGTTCTTTCTTAACGCCACTAGTAAAGACAGAGAGCTAGTACTTGCCATCTTCTCTTATAAAAATCACACTTCAGCCTTTTCTTTTCAAATGTGATTAATCGTATCTGTGACTGTCTTCCAAGCTTAGCTGAAATTTTTCTGAATCCTTCAAAATCACTACATTTTCTGGATGAATATGAAGAAAAGAAAGTTTTGCCATTTCTCTTAATTTATTTCTGAATTCAGCTTGGTTTTCATTAATGCTACATAGCTGCCTTATTATTCAGTGTCCTCTGTGACCCCTGATCATTTTGCCCTGAGGGTGCATATTTGCTCACTAACTATATTACCATTTTGTGATCTGTTGGATTTTCTCTGGAATTCTGCTCTCCAGTTGCCCTAAATTAATGAATTCCATTCTTTCTGGCTTCTACTTCTCCTATTTATTAAATTTGCTCTGAAAATGAAGCTTATTTTCAAAGGAATTCAGAATTCTTTATTTGCAGCTTGGTATTTAACAGTGAATTTCATAAGCATTGTATTTAATCGAGTTTTTAAATGTACTAAAGGCAAATTTCATTAAATGTTAGTGTTCCAAGCTTTATATTCTCTCCAGAAAAGAAATCTGTTTTCCTTGGCCTTTTCCTTTACCCACTTTCTACCCACTTTCTAATAGTAATCTTTTTTTTTTAATGATGAATTATGTGAATGATAACAAAGGCAGAACTGGAAAACTGAGATGAAAGTAAGAGGAGGGGAAAAGTCAAAGACTGAAGCCTTAACAGAAATAGTGCAGCTATTTGAGAGTAAAGCAGTGAAAGAGAAAGACAACCTGGCCTTTTAGAATGCAAAGTGAGAGATCAGTGGAATAAAAGAATGGAAGGGGGTTTTGAGAAGAATTGCTGTGTGCAAGGAATAAAATATTTTCGAAGTTTCTTGAGCGATATGACTAAAATTTAGAATTATTTTTCAATTATTCATCATCTGCTGTGCTGTCTTAAGACTGAACCACATGGGAACCCAGCACTTATTTAGGTTCAAATATCCTCCAATGCTTACATTAATTCATTTATATCTGGACTTCAGTTTCACTTAAGTATTTTAAACATATACCAGAAACAAAAGTGTTCATCCTAGAAATGCTCAAGAGCTCTCCATCAGCTTTATATGAAGTTCTGGTGGTTAATTTACAGGTCAGTGTCTGGAATAACCCCAAAGACTACTCGAATAATAAATTTATACAAAACATACTGAAAATAAAAGTATCTATTCGCGTCAAATGCACAAAAGACACACTTTGAGGCAATGGTTGCCATATAGTAATGCAGTTTTAAATTACTAGCAAAACAAAAGTAGAAGATGGATATAAAAGAATAGCCTTATATGGTAAGCCTGTCGCATAAAATGTTTAAGAAAGTGATAAGCAGTTATGGTTTTATTGCTTTGCTATACAAATCACTTCCCAAAATGTAGACATAACCTCAATATGAGGGTTCTGTGTATCTTTATTAGTTAAGTTATATTATTAAAAATCAATACAGTACAACAGTCTTCACAGGTATACCGCTGAGATATTGCGGCTTAGGTTCTCAACCACAGCAATAATGCTAATATTGCACCAAAGCAAGTCACACACAATTTTTGGTTTCCTAGTATGAAAAGTTATGTTTACACCACAATGTAGTACATTAAGTGTGCGATAAATCAGGTTTTTTTTTAAAAAATACTATACATATGTAAGTATATGTAACTTTCAATATGTAACGAGGCAGTTAGAGTATCTACAAAGCATAACAAAGCAAATGCAATAAAATAGGTGTGTGTATATTATCCTCAAGAAAGTACATAAAAGAAGAACCTGGAACTAAATTAAAAGTTTACCACCCTGCACACAAAGGGTGTGAAGATATATATTTACAAAGATACGTTATATATTTGTAAATTAAACTTGTCACCAATAAACATGTACCACATAGCATGGGTTATGTGTGAGAGAGAATGAGGATTCAGAGACAAATATACATACACTGTAAATGAAAGCCCGAAGGCATTCCCAAGAATTTAAACAGCCTATACACAGATACAGTAAAGTCATATATAGAGGGAGGGGACTTGAGTTTTAACACCAGAGCCGAAGGCTCTGCTTATACTTAAATTTGAAAATCATTTAAACCACCTATAAGGTACAAGTTACATTGCTCTGTGTATTCAGGCATGACAGTAAATGTTTGAGACAAAATACTGAACTCGGCTAAAAAAAGGGAAGCAAGCAAAGAAACGTCCACCCACAGACACCTGGATATTCAAATCACCTTGTCTTGAAGGAAATGGCAAAAAGATTCACCAATGAATCTTTACCACATAGCTGATGAAGTTATGAACCTTCCAATAGGGCTTATTCCATGTTTTAATATGAAAGTCATATAACTTTAAGACATTAATAGATGCTTTTGTCACTGTTAAGATTAAATAAGGTAATATATGCAAAACCACCAGACCCAGGGCCAGACAAGGAGCTGCGTTTTAATCTCAGTTTTATTTCACAAACACATAGCTCTTTGAAATCTTGTGGAGAAGAACGTGGTAACTGCTTTTCTTGCTAGGCTACTGTTGCCAGTTGCAGACCCCACAAACAGCTATCATCTGTATACTTTAGGCATGGAGATCTTACACTTGCACTGGCTTCTAAATGAGCACTAAGGTGAGTCCACTGCACACAGAAGCATTTCTTTATGCCTGCGTCACACATCTCAGCAGACTGGCTCCCTGTGCAATGGGCTTTCCCTTTTCAAAGCTGTAAGACAGCACATGAGTCTCAAACCACAGGGCTACCAAACAAGGAGAGTTCATTTCTCTTCCAAAAAGGCACTCCTGTCAACTCTACCAGGAGAGCACATGAACCCATAAAATCCATTTATTCTTGTCTTTAATAGTATATCCATTGTGAGTCCCTTTCACCAGCACTTAGTTACAATGGGATGTCACAAAAATCTGGAAACTGGAAATTTTTTTCCCTCCCTTCTCCTTCTCTATCTCCATTTTTTTCTTTTCTTCCATCCTTCTTTCCCTGAAATTTCTGCCTGTGATAAAATCACACCAAGAAGTCAAGTCAAAGGGTTTTTCTATTAGTCCACATTCTGTGATACACTCATTTTCTTGGTCCTCATATGAAGTCCCTCCAGGGTGCTCCTTTGTGGGAATAAGGTATGCCAAATAAAACAGGGAACTTGAGGCAAAATTTTACCTTGACATATGAAGAGAGAATATTTTTCTCCTGGATTTATGGAGTAATGTGACTCAGACACTTTCCCTCTTTTCCCTAGCTTCCACTTCCTACTTATGGCTACACACTACCATCACCATCATCATAAATTTATTACAGAGTGCCCACGGCTGTAGCCTCTAGGTAGCTCCCAAATGATCTAATCCAGACATCACTGTCTTCACCTCTCCTTTGGCACGAGTCTATTTTCCATTCCTCTTCCTTATTGAAATCTGCTTCTGATTATTTTTCATCAGATATTACAGCTTTCTTTTCTTTCCTTTAAGTTGAATCTCTTTCATTTCTTCCTTTCATCTCCATGCCCTCCTGGGCCGTAAGCACAGTTCCTCTACATGTACAGGGGTTTGCATCTTCAAATTTAGAAACTGTTGAGAACTTTACTACCAGGCTGCCTTTTCCAAGGCAATGTTAGCAATGTTAACTAAAAGGAGAACTGAAACTTCTGCAGTGCCATGGCTACATGTCAAGGATCTCAGCTCTAACCTTTACCACCTTGCAGAATTACAGTACAGAATTACAGCCAGGCCAATTATACAGAGTGAAGTAAGCCAGAAAGAAAAGCACCAATACAGTATACTAACTCATATATATGGAATCTAGAAACATGGTGATGATAACCCTGTATACAAGACAGCAAAAGAGACACAGATGCATGGAATGGACTTTTGGACTTTGGGAGCGGGGGGAAGGTTTGGGAGAATGGCACTGAAACATGTGTGCTGTCGTGTAGGAAATGAATCGTCGGTCTATATTCGGTTCAGGATACAGGATGCTTGGGACTGGTGCACAGGGATGATCCAGAGAGTTGATGTGGAGTGGGAGGTGGTGGTGGGGGGTTCAAGATTGGGAACGCATGTACACCTGAGATGGAAAAAAAATTAAAATTAAAATTAAAAAAAATAAAATAAAATAAACCATCAGTGACTTGAAAAAAAAAAAAAATTACAGCCAGAATTACAACCAGAATTACAGTACATTCTTTCAGCTCAGGCAAAATTTCCAAAGATGAGTACTCTTCAACCCCCAGTTCCAAGTGGGCTTCTTTAGGAAATTGGATGTCCACAGTTTGTAGACAGATAGGGGTTCCAATCCAGCCTCTGGCATTTAATTTGGGTATAACCTTGAGTGAACCATTTGACCTTTCTGAGTTTCAATTTCCTTGACTGAAAAATGAGAACATAAACATCTAACTAATGAGATTGTTGTGAGGACAAAATGAGGTAATCTTTGCAAAATACATACAATGTCTGACACATGGTAAGCATTCAAACTTGGTAGCTATTACCTTTATTCTTAAGAGTTAAAATATTGAATAGGAGGAATTTTTCACAAAACCGATCCTGGAGGAGACACTAATACACTATTTTAGAGACCCCAGTCCCAAATACCATCCAATCCAGTGTCTTCATACTTGGAAAGTCACTAAATATTTTTAAATCAAAATTAAAAATTGAGGACAGAGGATTAGGATTTAGAACCAAGAAAAAAAAATAGCCAGTCATACATCTCCACATATCATTAAACGTCTCTATTCTCAGAACATACATCTCTTTTTAAAGTATATTTACTACAGCTATCCATGGAGACAGAATATTTTTATCATCAGCCCCAAAACTGTCTCCTGAAAAAGAAAACTGTATAATTATAACTAGAGCAGACTTCACATGTTAACCTTTGATATAAGGGAAGAACAAAAAGCAGACAGTAAGCAAGAGGCTGGGAAGGAGAGGGAGAGAAGACAACCGGGCAAGAGAGAAGAAGAAAGAGAGAGAAAATGAGAATGAATGCAAAAGGGTTTGATGACGATTACTATCTGGCTTAAGACCTTCTATGCACCAGCAGACAGGATGATCATACTGTTTATGATTGCTGTCAGTTCTCTCCATGGAAACAGGCTGAACAACTGGACACCCAAGACCTCTCA
>SJYA01002794.1:2056377-2074708 GCA_006410615.1 Neotragus moschatus | reverse complement strand
CACAGATGCATGGAATGGACTTTTGGACTTTGGGAGCGGGGGGAAGGTTTGGGAGAATGGCACTGAAACATGTGTGCTGTCGTGTAGGAAATGAATCGTCGGTCTATATTCGGTTCAGGATACAGGATGCTTGGGACTGGTGCACAGGGATGATCCAGAGAGTTGATGTGGAGTGGGAGGTGGTGGTGGGGGGTTCAAGATTGGGAACGCATGTACACCTGAGATGGAAAAAAAATTAAAATTAAAATTAAAAAAAATAAAATAAAATAAACCATCAGTGACTTGAAAAAAAAAAAAAATTACAGCCAGAATTACAACCAGAATTACAGTACATTCTTTCAGCTCAGGCAAAATTTCCAAAGATGAGTACTCTTCAACCCCCAGTTCCAAGTGGGCTTCTTTAGGAAATTGGATGTCCACAGTTTGTAGACAGATAGGGGTTCCAATCCAGCCTCTGGCATTTAATTTGGGTATAACCTTGAGTGAACCATTTGACCTTTCTGAGTTTCAATTTCCTTGACTGAAAAATGAGAACATAAACATCTAACTAATGAGATTGTTGTGAGGACAAAATGAGGTAATCTTTGCAAAATACATACAATGTCTGACACATGGTAAGCATTCAAACTTGGTAGCTATTACCTTTATTCTTAAGAGTTAAAATATTGAATAGGAGGAATTTTTCACAAAACCGATCCTGGAGGAGACACTAATACACTATTTTAGAGACCCCAGTCCCAAATACCATCCAATCCAGTGTCTTCATACTTGGAAAGTCACTAAATATTTTTAAATCAAAATTAAAAATTGAGGACAGAGGATTAGGATTTAGAACCAAGAAAAAAAAATAGCCAGTCATACATCTCCACATATCATTAAACGTCTCTATTCTCAGAACATACATCTCTTTTTAAAGTATATTTACTACAGCTATCCATGGAGACAGAATATTTTTATCATCAGCCCCAAAACTGTCTCCTGAAAAAGAAAACTGTATAATTATAACTAGAGCAGACTTCACATGTTAACCTTTGATATAAGGGAAGAACAAAAAGCAGACAGTAAGCAAGAGGCTGGGAAGGAGAGGGAGAGAAGACAACCGGGCAAGAGAGAAGAAGAAAGAGAGAGAAAATGAGAATGAATGCAAAAGGGTTTGATGACGATTACTATCTGGCTTAAGACCTTCTATGCACCAGCAGACAGGATGATCATACTGTTTATGATTGCTGTCAGTTCTCTCCATGGAAACAGGCTGAACAACTGGACACCCAAGACCTCTCAACACAAAGACAGTAAAACAGACAATTCCTTACAGGACTTTTGCCTAAATTTTATATACATATTTTTTATTTTATCTATATATTACATACATATAATATACATATTGAATTATTATGATTCAAGAAATAAAGCTATATATCCAAACTCCATGAAATTATCTACCTGGTACCAACCCAACACAGTAAGGTTTTTACTCTGGAAGATGAGTAAAATATTTTCGAGAATAAGAATGGAAAATTCTTTGATTGAGCCTCACCTGTAAAAAGAGCAGTTTGATCTACTTTTGAATCACACAGACCTGCTTTTAGGCACACCTGTTTCTGCCTCCTGCTTGTTGGGCAAGTTATATATCTTTTATGTGCTTGACTTTCTTATACCTAGAAGTGATAAGAAAATAACTGTAACGGGTAGAGATTAAGCCTGCCACTCTCTCTCTCTTCCTACGCTTCCACATCCCTCAAAAAAGCAAGTCCTAAACCAACTGCCAAATTCAAGCATACTGAGTCTTACTAATTAAGGGCAGGGTCGCTATATAACACAACTTGGGAAAAGTCTGATTTCTCAGGGAAGGCTTACCAATTCCTTCTCTCCCTCCTGCTTTCGTTTCGACTTTAAGCAGTAGCATCCGTGAGCCAGTGGCGCCCAGAGCACTAGCTGTTGTCCTCGGCACTTTCCATTCTTCCCACTCCTTCAACCTGGAAGGCTTCTTTTTCTTTCGGCTGTGCTTTCTCTAGTTGCCCTGGGTGACGGCTGTTCCTCCTTGAGGTGTGTGAGCTTCTCAGTGCAGTGGCTTCTCTTCTTGTGGAGCATGGGCTTCAGTAGTTGCTGCTCGTAGGTTCTAGAGTGCAGGCTCCGTAGTTGTAGTACATGGGTCTAGTTGCTCCACGGCATGTGGAATCTTCCCATATCAAGGATTGAGCCCAAGTATCCTGCATGCATTGGCAGGTGGATTCTGTTCCGCTGCTCCACCAGAGAAGTCCCCCCATTTAGAATTCATCTGAGAGAACTCTTTAAGAAGTGCAAGGAAGTTCCATTTAAGATTCTTCCCAGGTCAGCCTACCTTTATCAGTGCTCTTCAATGGAAGGCCTTATGCACTGGTCCAGTGAATGACAAAGTGGCATGGTGATGCCCTTTCCGTGTTAGGGCCTTTGATTTTGTTCTTCCTTCTCTCTGGAATGTTCTGCATCTTTAATCATGGGCATTTACATCATTCAGCTCTCAATTCAAATGTTATTTCTTCAGAGAGGCCTTCCCTGATCACCCAATCTAAAGCAGCATCCTCACTACCACCAAATCACTCTATTACATTCATCTTTTACAGTGTTAATAGCTCTCATCACATTTCATTACTTTCATCATCAATTTGTTTGCTGCCCATCCATACCTCCTTCCCAAACTTACCTATAATAAGATTGATCCAAGAAAGCATGGATCCTGTTTGTCTTGTTTGTCCAGAGTCACATGCCTATCAAATGGGTAGATATTCAATAAATCACAGCTGTCATTACCCTTTCCCTCTCAGGCTTGATCCTGCCACAGCCCATGCCCAACCAAGTCCAGTGAAATCTTTTGAAAGCTCTTTTCCTCAGCTGACCCAGGATATAAGCGCATATACTACAGGCGTTGTCGATTTTAGACTAAGTGTCTCTATCCTATAAATTTCTTTGCTCTAATCAGAATTTATATAACTAGCTCCTTATTTTGGCTTCCCAGGTGGCACTAGTGGTAAAGAACCTCCTTGTCAGTGCAGGAGACATAAGAGACACGGGTTCAATCCTTGGATTTGGAAGATACCCTGGAGGACGGCAGGACAACCTACTCCAGTATTCTTGCCTAAGAATCCTGGAGCTGCAAATCCTCGTGGGCTACAGTCCATAGGGTCACAAAGAGTTGGACATGACTGAAGCAACCTGGCCTGCACACACTCTTTATTTGAATACTATCTTATTGCATTTACTTTATTTGTACTTTTTGAAAAGATCTTTTTAATGTGGACCATTTTTAAAGTCTTCACTGAATTTGTTACCACATTGCTTCTGTTTTACATTGTTGGTCTTTTGGCTGTGAGGCCTGTGGGGTCTTACTTCCCTAACCAGGGATCAAACCTGCACACATCCCCTCCTCCCGCATCGGAAGGCAAAGTCCTAACCACTGGAGCACCACGAAAGTGCTTTTTACTTGTACTTTTTAATAAGCCCCAACACAAAGGCACAGCTTAATGAATTCCCCCTTAAACCTAGAAGACAGTGGCTGATGCCTTTCTTACCTACAGCAATGGTCCTAAAGAAGCCTATCTACATCTCTGCCCTCAAGCCCCAAAATACATGCACACAGTGGAAAGCCTGAACTTGCATTCCAGATAACCTCTAGCAGGAAGTGAGTGGAAATGCTCTTTAGAAGGAGCAAAGCTAAAACATGTTCCGGAAAATGATGCCAGTTAACATTTCCTCTTAAGAAAGCCACAGTCCCCACAGCATCAAAGATAGCTCAGTGGCATCTTATATCAGCGATAGTTTTAAATTTGAAGCTTAGAGTCTCTTAGAAATCTCTTAAATATTCCACACACACACACAAATATGACACAGCTTCTCAGGAGGTTCAATAGAGGCTTTCTTCTAGCATAGAACGGATAGCTATTTCTTCGGTTGTAGATCAGATGAAGTCATTGGTGTCAGTTTACTGGGTATATATATATTTTCTAATGCATAACAGAATATGTCAATACTGGAATACACTCAGCACTGAGATGCTCCTACTAGGAGACTCAGGAGGAGAAGAATGACTCCTAGATCCCATCTCACATTGACAAAAAGCATGTACTCCTTGAGGGGAAATGTCGAGCAGAATGATCCATATGGCTTAAATCAGTACTTCTTACCCTGTCTTCTTTTTTGCCAATTCTGCACGAGTAAGTTGGCAAAATTTCAACACATACAGATGCAACTCCATCTTACTCAAGGCCATTCATCTTTGCATCATGACGTCTCTTGTGTTAAAGATCAAAAAGTACTAACCCTAAAGAACTTTATCACACACCTGGACCCATTTCATAGACAAAGAATGTGACAGTATACTCAGGAAAGGACCCTAAAGAAACATCCTTACAAGCTAAATTTTTAAAACGAGCACTACTCTACTATGGTATAGTCAGTTAGTTCAGTGGCTCAGTCGTGTCCGACTCTTTGGGACCCCATGAATCGCAGCACACCAGGCCTTCCTGTCCATCACCAACTCCCAGAGTTCACTCAAACTCACGTCCGTCAAGTCGGTGATGCCTTCCAGCCATCTCATCCTCGGTCATCCCCTTCTTCTCCTGCCCCTAATCCCTCCCAGCATTAGAGTCTTTTCCAATGAACCAGCTCTTCTCATGAGATGGCCAAGCTGGAGTTTCAGCTTTAGCATCATTCCTTCCAAAGAACACCCAGGACTGATCTCCTTTAGAATGGACTGGTTGGATCTTCTTGCAGTTAACTCTTATAATAGTTTGTACATATCTTTCTTGGAAGTAGGCTTAAAAGAAATCCTAAAAAAAAAAAAAAAAAAAAGTGGAACTCCTCATTTCCATAAGGGTTGTGATGGCTAATTTTATATATCTACTTGACTGTGTCATAGGATATCCAGATATTTGAAAGTGAAAGTGTTAGTCATTCAATCATGTCCGACTCTTTGCAACTCCATGGGTCTGTAGACCTCCAGGCTCCTTTGTCCATGAATTCTCCAGGCAAGAATATGGGAAAGGGTTGCCATTCCCTTCTCCAGGGGATCTTCCTGACCCAGGGATGGAACCTGGGTCTCCTGTGTTGCAGACAGATTCTTTACTGCTTGAGAGTGTCCTCCCCTATCCTGATATTTGGTCAAACATTACTCTGGGTGTTTCTGTGAGGGTATTTTGGATGAGTTTAACATTTAAATTGATAGACTGGGTAAAGCAGATTAAAAGTGAAAAGTGAAGTCACTCAGTTGTGTCCGACTCTTTGCAACCCCATGGACTGTAGCCTACCATGCTCCTTTGTCCGTGGGAGTCTCCAGGCAAGAATACTGGAGTGGGTTGCCATTTCCTTCTCCAGGAGATCTTCCCAACCCAGAGATCAAATCTGGGTCTCCCACACTGCAGGCAGACGGTTTACCATCTGAGCCACCAGGGGAGCTCAGGTAAAGCAGATTGCTCTCCCCCAATGTGGGTGTGCCTCATCCAATCAACTGAAGGTCTGAATAAAACAAAAGACTGGCCTTTCCCTAAGTAAGAGGGAATTCCTCCTGCTTGACTGGCTTCCAGCTAGTTTTTTGCTGCCTTTGGACTCAAACCAAAACATTGATTCTTCCTGGGTTGTGAGCCTGCTAGCCTTTGGACTGGGAGGACAGTATTAGCTGTAGTGATTTTTAGGCCTTTAGACTAAGATTGGATTTATACCATTGGCTCTGCTGGGTCTCCAGTTTGCTGACTGCACATCTTGGGGCTTCTCAGTCCTTCTAAATGTATGACCCCCCCGTCCCCAAGTGTGTGAGTATTCCCTGTGTGTATCTATATATGCTACAGTTCTGCTTCTCTGGAGACCTGACTAAAACAAGTGTTAGACTCAAACCCAAAGACTAATAACTTTTGTTTTTAGCCGTCTGGCACTTACCAGCATGTCTCTTTACGAACTATGTAAAATTTTTTCATGAGCTAACATATGGCACTCCATCACTCACTCTAGAACACTGTAAGTGCTTAAAACTTTTTATATTATTAAAATGTAAAATACCAAGCAAGGATATAGCAAGACTAACCTGGGACAAGCTTTTAGCAATGCCAAATACAAGGCAATCTTGAATATAAAGAAATACTCCATTTTCTCAAAGAGAAGTCAAGGCAATCTTGAATATAAAGAAATACTTCATTTTCTCAAAGAGAAGTCTAAAAATGTTCAAAAGAGAAGATGGCCAACATGTACATGTAAACTTTCAGGTATATATATTTAAAAAATACTTCAAACATTTACTTATACTTTTTATTTCATTAATTTAATTGAAATTTTAAAAACACATTTTATTCAAGCTCAGGCATGATTATCTTCAGCATATAGGAGCTGCCTTTTCACTCCTCTAATAGACTGTTCTAGAACATATCTTATTCTCCTGGTATGAGACAAGGAACTCCTTGAATCATGTGTGAGCATGTCTCTGGAAGCTGTCTCTAAAGGCACCAATACCCATTTCTATAAGCAACTTCTTCCTTTTAGTAAAAATTCACCCTCCTACAGGTAGGTCCTATTTTGATGTCCATGATACACCCATCTCCTGTATTGCTTTTTACAGTGATATTCAAGTCTCTTTAAAACAATAGCCAATACTTTCAATTGTGAATTCACAACCCCCAGTATCATGACTAACTCTGTATTCAACTTCTTTGCTCCTTTCATACTCACCCCAGCAGATGACCTTCACAAGCACCCAAAAGAAACATTGAGTGAGACCATTTCAATCCATCGTGACTTCCCAAAGAATCACGTGAAAGATCCACATAGAAAGCAACATTGTCTTTTCTAAGGGATGATAAATTGGGAAGGAAGCAAACTTCATGTTTGTACTTGAGGACATGTGAGGTATTTTAGCACACTTCAGCCTTTAAGATAAAACACCAGTTTATTTAATGACTATTTTGATAACGTATTTTATTTCATCTTTTATCTATTCATCCACAAGTTAGTAAACCTGAGCTTTCTGAAAAACATTTTTTTTCTTTTCTCATTATGCTGCTGCTGCTGCTAAGTGACTCTGTGCAACCCCAAAGACGGCAGCCCACCAGGCTCCCCCATCCCTGGGATTCTCCATGCAAGAACACTGGAGTGGGTTGCCATTTCCTTCTCCAATGCATAAAAGTGAAAAGTGAAAGTGAAGTTGCTCAGTCCTGTCCGACTCTTAATGACCCCATGGACTGCAATCCCACCAGGCTCCTCCGCCCATGGGATTTTCCAGGCAAGAGTCCTGGAGTGAGGTGCCATTGCCTTCTCCTTTCTCATTATAAACACCATCAATATAGGCTTACTTTTCCTTTAGTGTTCACTGGCCATGTATTTATCTGTTCAATTTACAAACAAGCACCTGATTTCCCCCCAAATTTGTTAAACATCTTCTCTTCAATGTCCTCAATAACACAACAAAGACATCTCCATGTTTACCTATATCTAGGAGGGTTAAGGCAATTGCTCAAGATTGCTTTTGTGCCAGGGAGCTAGGGAGGCAGTCATCTCATTTGTTTCCATTTCCTTGTCCCTGGAAGTTTCTGCTATAATCTTCCTCTTAGACCTTACTTTCGTAAGTTTATGACTATAATCTCTTAATGTAAATGTGATAAAAAGTGTTCTCTTTCTTTGACAGTAGAACTCAAATTCTGATGGACAACAATGACTGATCTAAGCCAGTCATAGTGATGCCATGTTCTTTTGCTATTGATTGATGTTTACAGTAGATATGTGACCTAACTCTAACCAATGAGAGGAAACAAACTGGAGTTGCCCTGAAAGATCTTCATTCTGGATAAAAAGCCAGAGTTGCATGAGGAGAGAGACTCTTTTTCCCTGCCTCTTCTTTATTTCTTTGGAAATGGTCATGTAAAAAGTTTATGTTTGGAGCTATGGCAGCCATCTTTTGACCATGAGGCAAAAAACTAAATGAAAGATTCTGAGGATGAAACAGACTGGCTCTTTAGTGACATCACTGGGCTACAAAATCAATCCTATGACCCTCTACCTCCTGTATTCTTTTAAACACATAAATATCATAGATTACCTTACTATCATTTGAGTATTTTGTTACTTGTAACTGAAAGTATTTATAACCCACACATCACCCTATCATCAATTTCCATTTGTTATGGAGCAACAGTAACTATATTTATTGTTTTATCCCTGTGGCATCCTTTAAAGTCCTGGTACTCAGTAGTGTATCTTCCACAGCCTAAAGGGGTATATGTTCTCCTCTCTCCAGCCCTAAGGAACTCTTCTTATAAGACTGACAAGATGAATGAGCTAGCAAGTGAAACCAAACCAAAATAAATAAAAACAAGCAAGAGAGGCAAAGAATCATGTAAATATCCGTGCTAGGGAATGTGAGGGTATAAACTTAAAGAGGCTTATTATTTAGGAGGAAAATGCATCACCTCTGCTTAGATGAGTGAAATTAAGTTGTAATCATGATGGTGTGTCAGAGTTATTTGATGAAAAGAAATAGGACATTGTTCTCAACATTTATTTTGGCAGATGGTATGGAGGTGGGCGGGCTTCCCTGTTAATTCAGAGGGCTTCCCAAGTGGCGTTAGTGGTAAAGAACCTGCCTGTCGATTCAGGAGACACAAGAGACATGGGTTCGATCCCTGGGTCAGGAAGATCCCTTGGAGTAGGAAATGGCAACCCACTCCAATATTCTTGCCAGGAGAAGCCCATGGGCAGAGGAGCCTAGTGGGCTATGGTCCATGGGTTACAAAGAGTTGGGCACAATTGAAGTGACTTAGCACACACATGGAGGTGGGCAGGGAAACACAGGGGAAATATCTCCACTTTATATTTCTCCAGGTGTTGTGACTGGACTAATAATAAAAATTCGCACAAAACAGATTAATAGGAGAAAAAACAAATTTTGATTCGTGTATATGGAGGTCCATAGAAATGAGACCAAAAAAGTGGCCAAAGCAGGCAATTTTTATACTTTTTAGAAAAAGAAACAGAAAATTTGTGAGGAATTGACAGGGCAAATAAACTCAGATTTTGCAAGTTCAATCACTGAAGAATCTAAACAGTTTGGGCTTGGGGTAGTAAATTAAAGAAGTAACAAAGTTGTTTACACAGGCTTCTCAGCCACAAATTCCCTATCTTTGGTAATAAGAGTATCCTTATACCTCCAGATGCAGAAAGTACACCTTTTACATGAAAAATTTTTTCCTGCTTAAGTAACTTTCTTAAGTAACTTTAATTCAAAATGATTTATGTGCCACAGAGGCACATTTTGGGGTAGCCTATCGGACCCCAATGACCACATTGGAAAAGGTTCAGAGGTCATCATCTGAAATGGTGATGCCTTGAAGACAGACAAGTTTGCTTCAGAGTTGACAGAGATGGGATGCATGGTAATAGAGCTAATGTCTTTAAAATGACAAAAGACACAGATAAAGGAAAACAAGAGCTGACTTGCTGATTCCTGGAATAGCCGAATAACAACCCTAATGCAAGACCTCAACTCAGCTCTCAGTATTCATCAGTTTAACCCCTTCTCCCTGCTACAGCTAAACATCCAAATATTTGCAGCTAAACATCCAAATATTTGCATGTTCCTCCTCTACCTAAAGATTTTCAATAACCCATCACTGCATTTTTGATAAAAACCCAAAACCTTACAAGATCTGCAAGGCCTTCCAAGATCGGCCCCTGCCTGCCTCCCTAGGTTTACCTCCTTCTACACCGCCTTCTCTGTGATCTGTGCTTCCCCCTGCCATCATCCTTCAGTGCAGAGACCCCACCACACTTTCTCCTGCCCCAAAACAGTACAGCATACTGAACATCCTCTTCATTCATCTGAGATCTCCTCAAACACGGCTTCGGAGGTTATATACCATTTTAATGAAGAGGTTATCCCTAAGCTCTACTCTGAAACCAGTAGGGTATGCCTCCCATAGCACTCTATTCTTCTCCCTTAATAATACTCATCACTTGTGAGTAATTTGTTAATAACTCTTCCTTCTCTTCTAAACTGTAAGATCCATGAAGGCAAGGACCATGTCCTTTTCTCAGTTCAGTTCAGTTCAGTCGCTCAGTCATGTCCGACTCTTTGTGACCCCATGGACTGCAGCATGCCTGGCCTCCCTGACCATCACCAACTCCCAGAGTTTACTTAAACTCAAGTCCATTGAGTCAGTGATGCCATCCAACCATCCCATCCTCTATCATCCCCTTGTCCTCCTGCTTTCAATCTTTCCCAGCATCAGGGTCTTTTCAAATGAGTCAGCTCTTTGCATCAGGAGGCGAAAGTACTGGAGTTTCAGCTTCAACATTAGTCCTTCCAATGAACATTCAGGATTGATCTCCTTTAGGATGGACTGGTTGGATCTCCTTGCAGTCCAAGGGACTCTCAAGAGTCTTCTCCAACACCACAGTTCAAAAGCATCAATTCTTTGGTGCTCAACTTTATTTATGATGCAACTCTCACATCCATACATGATTCCTGGAAAAACTATTGCCTTAACTACATGGACCTTTGTTGGCAAAGTAATGTCTCTGCTTTTTAATATGCTGTCTAGGTTGGTCATAACTTTCCTTCCGAGGAGTAAATGTCTTTTAATTTCATGGCTGCAGTCACTATCTGCAGTGATTTTGGAGCACCCAAATATAAAGTCAGCCACTGTTTCTACTGTTTCCCTATCTATTTGCCATGAAGTGATGGGACCAGATGCCATGATCTTCATTTTCAGAATGTTGAGCTTTAAGCCAACTTTTTCACTCTCCTCTTTCACTTTCATCAAGAGTCTCTTTAATGAAAAAAAAATAAAAAATAAAATAAAAATTTAAAAAAGATAATAAAAAACATTCTCACTTAGGGAAAAAAAAGGGGGGGGGGGNTGGACATGGAACAACAGATTGGTTCCAAATAGGAAAAGGAGTATGTCAAGGCCGTATATTGTCACCCTGCTTATTTAACTTATATGCAGAATACATAATGAGAAATGCTGGACTAAAATACTTAACTAGGGGGAATTCCCTGATTGTCCAATGGTTAGGACTCTGCTGCTTTCACTGCCTGGACCAAGTGTCATCCCTGGTGGGGGTACTAAGATTCCACAAGCCCAGTGAGGTGTGGCCAAACCTGCCACCTTCCCCTCCCCTCAAAACACTTAACTTAAGTTACCAATTCAAAACAGATACTTTGACCAAGCAAAATATAATTTAACCTGAATTTTTTCTATACTGACTAGTTTATGGCTATATCTAGAATGGAAAGAAAAGAAAGGAAATTACACATACTATGCTCTTGTGATGACTATAGTTNCCTCCCCTCAAAACACTTAACTTAAGTTACCAATTCAAAACAGATACTTTGACCAAGCAAAATATAATTTAACCTGAATTTTTTCTATACTGACTAGTTTATGGCTATATCTAGAATGGAAAGAAAAGAAAGGAAATTACACATACTATGCTCTTGTGATGACTATAGTTTTCAACAACCAACACAAAACTAGAAAATTATAAACATGCATGTTCATTCAAACATTTGTTGAAAAAAAAATTATTTATGTAAAACTAGGTTTGGGCTACAGGTGAGGGCATACAAAAACATAGCTCCCTGCTTTCAGAAAGCTAAATGTGTAGGAAGTGTAAAGAAAACAAGAGAATATACATAAAAGATTTACAGTGTAATAATGGCTTCTTGTAAGCTCTGAGGCTGGAGAAACAAAGGACTTTGGTTTGTTCATTCAAACAAGCCATGCTTCAGTGCTTGAATTTTGGTTACAATAAACAATGTGGGAAAAAAGTGCTAAGGCATTTTTCTTTAAAGAATTGAGTGTGTGTTCATCAGAACCTGTCAGACATGTCCATGTTTAAGGAAAAACATTATTTTAAGTGATAGGGACTCTGAAAGCTGCAGGGGGTCAAGATAACCTGAGATAAGAGTTAGGACAACGCATTAGCTGTTAGCTGTTTAGGGACAGTAATTTGACCAGGCCTCAAACTGGAAGCTTTCATGAAGTGAGACAAGTCAGTATGAGAGAGCATATTAAATGCCAAGACAAGAACTTTCACTTTAGTAAAATGGGCAGCCACTGGCTCCATTTTGAATGTGAGTTTGCATTTGTTTGTGTGTGAGATGATAAAAGCAGTATTTGAAGAAAATCAAGTAGGGGTGTACATGATGGATTAAAAAAAGTGAACAGTTCCAAGACAACTAGAACAGTAATGGAAAACCAAGGCTGAGAGAAGATTTGTTCACTTTCACCCTCAGGAAAGGTGCTGCCAGATTTGATCCAGAGGTTCTTTATGCTAAAAGGAAAGAAAGTACATTGGGGGTGTGGGGAGGTACAGTCCTTGATCACACATCCAAAAAATGCATGGATATCCTTCAGAGGTAATGAGGAGAAATCATTATACCCAAGCTTCTAACAAAACTTCAGAGACAGACAAACCAGTCCTTCCAAATTTGTCCCCAGTTGTTTAAGGTCTTCTTCACAATAGGCTTAACTCATGTACATGGCTGACCAGAATTTTAGGTCTTCTAATCTTTTCAACTTCAGACATAGGAAGAAAGTTCTTCCAAATCTTTATTTCATCAGAGATTCAGAAACTGAAATGAGAAATGACTTGTACTGTAGCTGCAGCCAAGGGACATCAACATATTACCTGCTCTATTTTCAACATTCTCAAGTGCTACATTCAAACCCCTCCTGCTTCAGTGAGGAAATGAGTTGAAGAAAAGAAGACAAATAAAGAATAGATTTAGTGACCAATGTCACTAGTGTGTTTGGTAGATTTGATAGTGTGTTGGGAGAGGGACCTCAATGGCATGAGGAAGAGAGTTTTTGGCTGCACCACGTGGTTTGTGGGGATCAGGGATTGAACCTGAGCCCAAGGCAGTAAAAGAACCGAATCTTAACCACTGAACTTCCAGGGGATTCCCCCGTAGCCAGCTTTCAGGGATGGTGTGGATGGGCTTCTCCACTTTAAGACATCCCATTACTGTTCAGGATGCCCTTATGGAGGAGCCCTAGCCCCTCAGTGCTTTTAACTTTAAGGGGTCATCTTCTTTACACCAGCCACAACACAGCTCTGTATTCTTACACATCTTTTATTTTGCTTGTAAACACTTCATCTTCTGTTTTAAAATGGTTAAAGCTAAGATGCCCTTCTGTGTGTCAACAGTAGATTTCAGTTTTCTCATTTAAAGCTCACAATTATACCAGGAGGTAGATTATTTTATCGCCATTTTATTAGTGAGGAAAATAAGGATCAGAAAGGTTACATAATTTGTTCCAGGTCCTGAGGCCAACATATCCTACTGGGATTCAAACCCACATCTGTGTCCCCTCCATTACACCACACTGCTTCTACTGAAATAGTTCATCAAACTAGTTTTCTTTCAGACTCTGGGTTCCCATTGGGATGCACTGCCACTACCCATATCACACTGAAATGCTTCCTTAAATGGCCCCTGGTAACTGGTGTTATAAATATCCAAGGACAGGGCTTCTCAACCAGGGCACTGTTGACACTTAGGGTCAGATAATTCTTTTTTGGGGGTAGAGTGAGCTATGTATTGTAAGATATTTATTATTACTGCTTTTTAGATGCCAATATTTTCTTCCCAGTTGTGACAACCAAAATGTCTCTGGGACATTGCCAAATGCCCCCTGGGAAGCAAAAATCACCCTGGTTGGGAACCACTGACCCCATCTGTGCATCTCAAAAGCTATTCCCACTAAGGAAAGATATAGGTTGAAATTCTCACCTTACAGTGTCCCATTCGGTAACTTTCTTGTCTGCTGATACGTTTAAGTTCATATATAATCTACCAGTAGTTCATGGTACAAGAAATAATTGACAATTGTGTTTGACTGCACAGATAGGCAGGGCCTAATTACCAATATCAGTTATAAGATTAAAGATGACTAATCTCTTTCAGAGTTCTGCTTAGAGTTTCCAATTCTCAAATAATTACAAAGCTCTGCTTCAAGACAAAACCACTCTCCTCTAATCACTTCACCTTTCAAAGTTGTTGCTTTAATTCCTACCAACTCAGGTCACCTAAATGCTCTGCCCTGGCACTCAGTATAGTCCAATTTCCAACACCCACTGTCCTTTCCTTTGCTCTTTCATTTCCTGATACTACTAGTCATTATCATTCTTTCTCTGGGGAACACTTCACTTGGCTCTTGTATCCTGGCCTTCAGCTCTCCTGTTGTCAAGTCATTTCTATTAGTTTTTGTTTCCTCTCAATTAATGGTTCATTCTAATTAGTATTATCACATATGCATAAGCATACAAGGAGATAAAAGGGGAATATGTATAAAATTATATATCTAACAGGAAGAACTCATCCCAGAGAGATTTAATCACCCTAAAGTACTTAAAGCAGATTTATACTTGTCACTAGACTAGGTAGTCAAGATTGAAATGGCTCCTTCCATGAAGAAGTTAGTTTGGGGGTTGTTGGCAAAGTGATTTCTAATGATGTTAACAACAATGGAAGTCCCCTGAAACATTATCAAGTAATTGTATCCTCTGGGTCATATGCCAATTTCAGATATGAAGCAGAGAAAAGGTGATTATATCCAAGAGCTTGCCCACATTGCACTTACATGTTTTCCATCCATTAGGGCTCTTCAAATGTTTTCCTATTTTCAAATGGTTTTCAGCAATAAAAAACCCTTTACTGTGATAAGATGTGATCTCCATCAAGCTTTTTCTACATTCATTACGTTTCTGTTTCCTATTAGAGTAAGTCATATTTAAGGACTCTTTTGTGTTCCCCAAGCTCCTTTCCAGTGTGAAGTTTCTGATGTTTAAGAAAAGCTGTGTGCCTGCTGAAGACCTTCCCACAGTGGCTACATTCAAAAGCTTTCTCTCCAATGTGAATTCTCTGGTGACTAACAAGGTGTGATTTCTGGCAGAAGGCCTTCTCACACTGACTCTTGAGAGTCCCTTGGACTGCAAGGAGATCCAACCAGTCCATCCTAAAGGAGATCAGTCCTGGGTGTTCATTGGAAGGGCTGATGCTGAAGCTGAAACTCCAATACTTTGGCCTCCTGATGCGAAGAGCTGACTCATTGGAAAAGACCCTGATGCTGGGAGAGATTGAGGGCAGGAGGAGAAGGAGATGACAGAGGATGAGATGGTTGGATGGCATCACCGACTCAATGGACATGGGATTGGTGGACTCTGGGAGTTGGTGATGTGACAGGGAGGCCTGGCCTGCTGTGGTTCACAGGGTTGCAGAGTCGCATTCATAGGGCTTCTCGCCAGTGTGAACACAGTGGTGTTTAATGAGATCTGAGCTGTCCCTAAAAGATTTCCCACATTTATTGCACACATAAGGTTTTTCTCCACTGTGAATTCTGTGATGTTTCATAAGATCTGAGCTCTGATTGAAAGTTTTCCCACATTCCTTACATTCATAGGGGTTCTCTCCTGAGTGAGTTACCTGATGTCAGGTGAGGTCTGAGCTGCCTCGAAAAGTTTTACCACACTGATTGCACTGATAATCTTTCTCTTCTTGGTGAATTCTCTGCTCTTCTCTAAGCAATTTTTCCTTGCTGAATGTTTTACCAACTTTCTTAAGTTTCTCTCCAGTATGAAGTCTCTGATGCTTGAGAAAAGCTGTGTGCCAGATGAAGGCTTTTCTGTATTCCTTACATTCACAAGTTTTCTCACCACTGTGGATTCTGTGATGCTGGATGAGGAGTGAACATTGCTGGAAGGCTTTCCCACATTCATTGCACTGATAGGGTTTCTCTCCAGTGTGAATTTTCTGATGTGTCATAAGGTGTGACCTCTGGCCAAAGGCATTCCCACATTCACTGCATTCATAGGGTTTCTCTCCAGTGTGAGTTATCCAATGCTGAATTAGATCTGAACTTCTCCGGAAAGATTTTCCACACTTAGTACATTCATAAGATTTTTCTTCCCTGTGCATTCTCTTTTGTTGGATAAGATCCAGGTCAGAAGTACAGGCTTTTTCACATTCAAGTTCCTTGCCAGTGTGTAGCCTCTGTGTAGTTCCTCTCCAGTGTGAGTTCTGTGATGAATAATATCTGAGCTTTGATGGAAGGCCTTCCCACATTCATTGCATACATATGGCTTCTCTCCAGTGTGAATTCTCCGATGCAGGACAAGGTTCAAGCTCCCCTTGAAGGCCTTCCCACACTCTTTACATCATAGGGATTCTCACCATTATGAATTCTCTTATGTCAAACCAGTATGGAGCTCTGATCGAAGTCTTTTCCACATTCATGACATATATAAGGTTTCTTTCCTGTATGAATTCTCTGATGTAGAATAAGATTTGAACTTTGATTAAAGTCTTTTCCACATTCACTACAGACATATGGTTTCTTTCCTGTATGACTTCTCTGATGTATAATCAGGTTTGAGCTTTGATTGAAAGTTTTCCCACATTCCTTACATTCATAGGTTTTCTTTACATTATCAATTTTCTGATGTTCAGTTATTTCTGACTTTTGTTTGAAGCTCTGACCACAGACTTCATATCTGTGGGATCTTTCTCCTGCAGAAAGGATTTTTTCTCTTTCCTTACATCCATGGCCTCTCTCTCCTGCAATCGTTTTTTTTTTTGGGGGGGGGGGATCACATTCACTTCCCTGATACCTCTCTCTTGGGAAGAGGGGTGTATCACTATATCACCTAAGGAGCTTATCCAGTACCTCAATAACCTGTCCTCAGTATCATCGGTTTCAAATAACCCACATTCCTGGGAGATCTGTCTCGGAGTCTTTCTGATACAGTCCTTGCTGAATCTTCTCTTTTTCTTCTGAAATTTCCATCTTTGACTTCCAATCTTTTATCTTACTCCTAGTCTCAGAATCTGAAATGATAAGCAGACCATTCTATAATTCCTAAAATACAAATTTTACCTCTTTCCTACACCAGAAAGTCTTAAGAGGGAGGTAGGGGGAAGAACAACTAACTTAGAAGAAGACTCTTCCCTGCTGGCTCTTCCCTCTTCCCCACTGAGATTTAGACATTTTTCAGAGGGATTGTGGCTATCACAGGAACACACACTGTACTGATGGAGAAGAAACCTACTGGGGTGCAGGCTGGAGCTGGTGTGTAGGAGTGGCCTGCAGGGCAGTGGAGGAATTCACTGGAGGAGGTGGGCGGTCTGGAGCTGGAAGTGGAACATGCTGGGCCCTATGTCCAGGCCAGAATGGGTTCACAGGAAGTAACCACTAGGGTGAGTGCCACTCACCCTAGCTGATTTGCTGGAAACCACACCAATAAATAAATAGCACACCAGCACCAGCAAAAGAAGTTCCTTCCTTTTCCTGTGGCCTTGAATTTCCCTTCAGCAACCTATGTTGACAAAATATAAGTCTTGTACCAGCTGGCAAAGGAGATGGTTCAGATCTAGTTACACAAGCAAAGCAAAGAAGGGTAGATTTGGAGTCAAGATATGATAAATTAAGAACTGGTACACTAACACTGCTATATTTAAAATGGATAGTCAACAAAGACCTATTGTATAGCACATGGAACTCTGCTCAATGTTATGTGCCAGACTGGATTGAAGAGGGGTTTGAGGGAGAATGGATAGATGTATATATATGGCTCACTTCCTTTTCTGTTCACCTGAAACTACCAGAACATTGTTAATTGGCTATAACCCAATATAAAATAAAAAGTTTAAAGTTACAAAAAAACAAAAACAAAAACTGGGGAGTGGGAGTAAAAGAGTGGGGGTGAGGGGGAGGAGATAGTGAATTCCACTTCAGACATGTCATATTTGACTTACCTGTGAGGCATCCAGGAGGAAACTTCTGAGAAGCTGATGGATCAGCAGGTCAGGAACCCAGGAGGAAAATCTAGAATGGACACACAGATTTTGGAGTCATCAGTATATAAGTAATATCTAAAGCAGAAAAGTGACCCTGGTAATTACAGCTTAGAGGCAGCTTCAGTTCAGTTCAGTTCAGTCACTCAGTCGCGTCCAACTCTTTGCGACCCCATGAATCACAGCACGCCAGGCCTCCCTGTCCATCACCAACTCCCGGAGTTCATTCAGACTCGCGCCCATCGAGTCAGTGATGCCATCCAGCCATCTCATCCTCTGTCATCCCCTTCTCCTCCTGCCCCCAATCCCTCCCAGCATCAGAGTCTTTTCCAATGAGTCAGCTCTTCACATGAGGTGGCCAAAATACTGGAGTTTCAGCTTCAGCATCATTCTCTCCAAAGAAATCCCAGGGCTGATCTCCTTCAGAATGGACTGGTTGGATCTCCTTGCAGTCCAAGGGACTCTCAAGAGTCTTCTCCAACACCACAGTTCAAAAGCATCAATTCTTTGGCGCTCAGC
>SJYA01002794.1:1985007-2055389 GCA_006410615.1 Neotragus moschatus | reverse complement strand
AGAAATCCCAGGGCTGATCTCCTTCAGAATGGACTGGTTGGATCTCCTTGCAGTCCAAGGGACTCTCAAGAGTCTTCTCCAACACCACAGTTCAAAAGCATCAATTCTTTGGCGCTCAGCCTTCTTTACAGTCCAACTCTCACATCCATACATGACCACTGGGAAAACCATAGCCTTGACTAGACGGACCTTTGTTGGCAAAGTAATGTCTCTGCTTTTGAATATGCTGTCTAGGTTGGTCACAACTTTTCTTCCAAGGAGTAAGCGTCTTTTAATTTCATGGCTGCAATCACCATCTGCAGTGATTTTGGAGCCCCCCAAAATAAAGTCTGACACTGTTTCCACTGTTTCCCCTCATCTATTTCCAATGAAGTGATGGGACCAGACACCATGATTTTCATTTTCTGAATGTTGAGCCTTAAGCCAACTTTTTCACTCTCCACTTTTACTTTTATCAAGAGGCTTTTTAGTTCCTCTTCACTTTCTGCCATAAGGGTAGTGCCATCTGCATATCTGAAGTTATTGATATTTCTCCAGGCAATCTTGATTCCAGCTTGTGCTTCTTCCAGCCNGACCAGACACCATGATTTTCATTTTCTGAATGTTGAGCCTTAAGCCAACTTTTTCACTCTCCACTTTTACTTTTATCAAGAGGCTTTTTAGTTCCTCTTCACTTTCTGCCATAAGGGTAGTGCCATCTGCATATCTGAAGTTATTGATATTTCTCCAGGCAATCTTGATTCCAGCTTGTGCTTCTTCCAGCCCAGCGTTTCTCATGATGTACTCTGCATAGAAGTTAAACAAGCAGGGTGACAATATACAGCCTTGATGTATTCCTTTTCCTATTTGGAACCAGTCTGTTGTTCCATGTCCAGTTCTAACTGTTGCTTCCTGACCTGCAGGGTTCTGAAAAGAACAGGGCTTAGAAGCCAGCAGAGCTAAGTTAGAGTCCCAGCTTCTTCATCTCCCCCAACCATCATTTCTGCAAATGTAAAATAGAAATATCACTTATTCCAAAGTGTTATTGTACACATTAAAAACAAACAAACAAACAAAACCACCCTGGAAATTCCAAGTCCAGTGGTTAGGACTTGGCACTTTAACAGCTGTGGCCTGGTTGAGGGACTAAGATCTTGTAAGCTACACAGCAGAGTAAAAACCAAAAAACCCACTCCAATGTACAGAAAGCCACACATCACTGCAGATGGTGACTGCAGTCATGAAATTAAGCCTCCTAAGGGTGTAAGCTCCATGAGGGTGAGAGTCTTTATTTTGTGCAGTGTTGGACCACTACCTGGACCATAGTGGGTACTCAATTAAAAAATCATTGAACAAGTGAATAGCAGGTTATCTCTCTTCCCCCTTCCCCTTGACTAAATAATTCCTGGAATTCTTGTCTCCATTGGCTTCCATAATGCACGATACTCTCTACCCACTCTACTTTTTCATTGTCTTTACCCTTTCACCTTTTCCAGCCATTATGTTGGTGTTACTAAGGCTCAGCTCCTAGTCCTCTTATATTCTGTATCTCAATGACCATATCAACTCTGGCTTCAGTGATCACCTTTGTCCAAAATGAATCATAAATCTAAAACTCCAACCCCTCACTTACACTGTAGCCTATATTCACAATTCATCTCCAGTCCAATGTCTTACTGACAGTCAAGAAGAATCAAATGCATAAAAATGAACTCATCATTTTGCTTCTAAATGTATTCTCCCTTCTTACAGCTGTTTCTGCCCAAATGAATAGTTTTCACTGAATAAATATTTAACGTGTCTACATTGGCAACCCAATCCAGTACTCTTGCCTGGAAAATCCCATGGATAGGGGAGCCTGGTAAGCTGTAGTCCATGGGGTCGCAAAGAGTCGGACACGACTGAGAGACTTTATTTTCACTTTTCACTTTCATGCATTGGAGAAAGAAATGGCAACCCACTCCGATGTTCTTACCTGGAGAATCCCAGGGATGGGGGAGCTTGGTGGGCTGCCATCTATGGGGTCACACAGAGTCATACACGACTGAAGCCACTTAGCAGCAGCAGCAGCAGCAGCAGCAACAGTGAGCCTACAGTGTCCAGTCACTGTTCTAGGCCCTGGGATACTCTGGTGAAGTAGCCCCTAATAGGGCTTGTACTTTTCTAAGTCAGAAACAGAGTAGTTTATCAAAAATATGATCCATACTGCAGCAACATCAGCCTCACCCAGGATCTTGGTAAAATGCAAATTCTGAAGCGTTGCCAAGACCCATTGAATCAGTCTGTTGGGGATGGACCAAGCTCACGCTGCAGGTGATTCCTTAGCTTTGCTACAATCTGAGAAGCACTGGTGTAGTCACTGTGGACTTCTCTATCCCTTCTGTCTGTATATTTTCCCTAATTCTGAAAACTGCTCCAACTCTATCTTAACTCAAAATATTTTCACTCCATGCTTGGATTCTTGTAAAATCTCTAAACATGTTTTCTGGCTCCAATCAGTGTTGAGAACACTGTCAAATGAGATAATTTTCTAAGGCATGGCTAACACCAATGAGCAAAAATCTATCATGATTTCTTCTATTACCCATTAAAGGAAATAATAGCTTCTCATTGACTCAGAGAGCTGGATTATATCCTAGGGCTGCCATGACAAAGTCCCATGAACCAGGTGACTTAAAACAACAGGAATTTATTTTCTTACAGTTCTGGAAGTTAGAAGTCTGAAAGGAAGGTGTTGCCTGGGTGGTTCCTCCTGAAGGCTCCTAGGGGTAACTGGTTCAGGTCTCTCTCTAGCTTCTGGTGACAGCAGGCAATCCTTTTGTTCCTTGCTTTGCAGATGCAGTACTCCAGCGTATGCCTCCATCTTCACATGGCATTCTGTCTCTTCATTTGGCCATCTTCTTATAAGGACACTGGTCATATTGAACTAGGGGCCCATTCTACTCCAGCATAACCTCATCTTACCCAGCTACATCTGCAATGACCTCATTTCCAAATAAGGTCACCTTCTGAGGCATGAGGGGCTAAGACCTCAACATATCCTTTTGGGGGGTACAATTTAACCCATAACAATAGCCCTGCTCTATGATTCCCTAAGTGCAAACCTATGCTCTCAAATCCTCCCTAACATTCCCATATACTAGGCTTCTTCCCATTCTGTCCATTTGCCCATGACTCTCCTACTTGTGCTCCTTCCTACTCTCCTTCATTTACATCAAGATCAAATTCGGCAAAAGGCCAGGCAGTTCATCAGAATGAGTAACATAAACTAGGTGGTAAATGACAGCTGGTACTTTGCTTCAGTGTCTGGGAGACAATGATTAGTGGGGACTGGGTATCTGAAAATCTTATACTGAGTATAAAGGAGGGAACTGCTGCTCAATTCTTGCTAATTGTACCATGCAGACATGTGGGTCCTGTTTGGCCACATCTTCTGATTTTCCAAGAGATGCTAAAAACCCAGACTTTTGAGTGAGTGGATGTGAAAGAAATTTTCTGATTTTAAAATATTGGCCTCTAGTTCAAGTAAAAACAAACAGCATGAGTCAAGAAAATTTGTCTAGAGGGAACTCCCTGATGGTCCAGTGGTTAGGACTTGGCACTTCCATTGCTATGGCTGGAGTTCAATCCCTGGTCAGAAACCAAGATCCCCACAAGCTGCAGGGTGAGGCCAGAAAAAAAGTGTCTACAAAATAATCTGGCCCAGGGACCAAACTTTTACTATCTCTGACGTACACAAATAACTTCCACTGTTTCAGGCTCACCTTAGTTAGTGCCTTCTACTATTTCAATCCTTATTATTATTAGTTCAATCCTTTAAATTCTTATTCATGCATTAGATGATGCTACACAAGATATGAGGGACTTCCGTGGTAGTTCAGATGGTAAAGCATCTGCCTGCAATGCGGGAGACTNACTTCCACTGTTTCAGGCTCACCTTAGTTAGTGCCTTCTACTATTTCAATCCTTATTATTATTAGTTCAATCCTTTAAATTCTTATTCATGCATTAGATGATGCTACACAAGATATGAGGGACTTCCGTGGTAGTTCAGATGGTAAAGCATCTGCCTGCAATGCGGGAGACTTGCTTTGATCCCTGGGTCAGGACGATCCCCTGGAGAAGGAAATGGCAACCTACTCGAGTACTCTTGCCTGGAAAATTCCATGGGTGGAGGAGCCTGGTAGGCTACAGTCTATGGGATCACTAAGAGTCGGACATGACTGAACAACTTCACTACTCCATAAGACAAGAGTCCCTGCCTAGGGACCTGGAAGACTTAGACATGAAACCAGGTAGTAAGTGCTTGTGAAACAGACCCTTGTTTAACTAAACAAGCTAAAAAAGATGAACAGTTTAAAATGGGAGATGGCAATCCTGGGAGGCTAGCCAAAGAAAATGACTTTTGAAGCTATACCCAAAAAAATATACAGACCTTCACAAAGAAGAGACCAGCCCAACTCCCTCCTTCTCAGCTCCAACAGTACAAACATTTTAGATCAGGTATTAGAACGTGTCTGAACCATACAGTTCATTCCTGTGGTTCAGTGTAGTCTTCCCAGTGGGGCTGTCCATTACTCCTGGAGCGTAGAAACCTGATCTTGTACTTGAAGTTACATCTACAAACGTGCTTGGCACAGCACTGGACAAGGAACAAGGTCAGTTCATGCCTGGGGGTTGATTCTGGGCCTGGGAGAGATGTGGTTTGCAGAACTCACAGGAGGGAACTGGAACAGAAAGTAAAAAGGGGACACAGCGGAGGAGGGGAGTTGAAGATGGGGATGGGTGGGGTGTGCCGAGACCAAAATGAGGGCCAAGGGCTTAGAAGGGCTGACAGCGCCCATCCAGGGCCTAGGTCCTGAAAGCTGCAAACTCTCTCCCTTTTTGGAGATGTTAGGTAGTTAGAATTGAGTGCAGCACTTTCACAGCATCATCTTTCAGGATTTGNTTGTGATCCACACAGTCAAAGGCTTTAGCATAGTCAATAAAGCAGAAATAGATGTTTTTCTGGAACTCTCTTGCTTTTTCCATGATCCAGTGGATGTAGGCAATTTGATCTCTGGTTCCTCTGCCTTTTGTAAAACCAGCTTGAATATCTGGAAGTTCACAGTTCACGTATTGCTAAAGCCTGGCTTGGAGAATTTTGAGCATTACTTTACTAGCATGTGAGATGAGTGCAACTGTGTGGTAATTTGAGCATTCTTTGGCATTGTCTTTCTTTGGAATAAAAACTGACCTTTTCCAGTTCTGTGGCCACTGCTGAATTTTCCAAATGTGCTGGCATACTGAGTGTACCACTTTCACAGCATCATCTTTCAGGATTTGAAATAGCTCAACCGGAATTCCATCACCTCCGCTAGCTTTGTTCGTAGTGATGCTTTCTAAGGCCCACTTGACTTCACATTCCAGGATGTCTGGCTCTAGGTGAGTGATCACACCATCGTGATTATCTTGGTCGTGAAGATCTTTTTTGTACAGTTCTTCTGTGTGTTCTTGCCACCTCTTCTTAACATCTTCTGCTTCTGTTAGGTCCATACCATTTCTGTCCTTTATCGAGCTCATCTTTGCATGAAATGTTCACTTGTGTGTGTGTGTGAAATCACTCAGCCATGTCTGACTCTTTGTGACCCCGTGGACTGTAGCCTACTATGCTCCTCTGTCCATGGGATTCTCCAGGCAAGAGTACTGGAGCGGGTTGCCATTTCCTTCTCTAGAGGATCTTCCTGACCCAGGGATTGAACCCAGGTCTCCCGCATTGTAGGCAGACGCTTTACCGTCTGAGCCACCAGGAAGTCCTTAAATGTTCCCTTGGTATCTCTAATTTCCTTGAATAGATCTCTAGTCTTTCCCATTCTATTGTTTTCCTCTATCTCTTTGCACTGATTGCTGAGGAAGGCTTTCTTATCTCTTCTTGCTATTCTTTGGAACTATGCATTCAGGTGCTTATATCTTTCCTTTACTCCTTTGCTTTTCACATCTCTTCTTTTCACAGCTATTTGTAAGGCCTCCCCAGACAGGTATGACCTAAATCAAATCCCTTATGATTATACAGTGGAAGTGAGAACTAGTTCTGAAAAATAGAGTGCCTGATAAAGCAGCAGTATGGAAAGGTCAATATATAAGGTTTTGGTGAAGGGGGAGTTCAGTACTATGAAGTACTCATTTACAAAAAAAGGTTTTTCGTTAGTCATGAAGCTCCGGTGTCACCATGAAGGAATTTAGTGCTTCTCTAGATATGAGGAGATGCAAGGATTAAGTTCATAAACTCTGTCCCTAAAAACATCCAAGTATCTATAGACCTGTCCCACCAGATTCCCTGGAGCACAGAGTGCCTCATTCCACCCTGAAATCCCTCAGGGGTTGTTGATGGTCAATAGCTATAGCAGCATAGGGTTCAATGCTGCTTAGAGGCAGATGGTAAAAGTCTTTGTTGTTCAGTTGTTGGCAGTGTTCTTGGTAAGCGCCAATTTGCAGTTGACACTGGAATGAGTTGCAGTTTCCTACTTCAAGGGATCTTCCTGACGCAGGGATCGAAACGGCGTCTTCTGCAACTCCTGTACTGCATGCAGATTCTTTACCCTCTGAGCCATCAGGGAAGCCCTAGACAGTTGTAATTTACTACTGTACTGATATCATCTTGCGGCGGGGGGGAGGGCTTTGAGCAACTAAAAGACACATATGAAAAACAGACTTACAATACACTAATAATAACAGAAAAAAATGTAATAAGGATGGTTTTAATGATCGGGCCATACCTTTTACTCTTTCTGTTAGACAACACGGAAAACTTAGTGTCTTTCCTAACACACTCTGTGGTTCTACACAACTGAGTTTAAAGCACAAGCTAAGGAGTCAAATATCTCTCTTGCAAGAAAATAGAGAGAAAGGCAGGGTTCCACAGATGAGAAGATAAGAAAGAACAGGATTTTTTTTTTAATAACAAAAACTGTTAAGCAATAAGATTAGAAGTTCAACTGTAATGGCACAAAATAGAGAATTCACTGAGAATTTTGGGCTATTACATTCAAAGAAGAAGTTGATAATGAAGGCAGCAGCATTGAGAACCACCACGTCTATGACCAGCTTTCAGACCCTGAAAAGTCTATTAGAACATTCCAGGAACTGCTGTAGTTTTATTCCAAAGGAAGATTCTGAACTCTGATCACATCTCTTACCCACTCACGTTGCTTTGTCTACCAGGGTGGCCTTTCTGAAGCGAGGGCTTCTGTTCTCTCTTTCACGTAGATCCATGACAATAAAACTTTTCAGACCCCGCAAAGTCAATTAGGACATTCCAGGAAACTGCTGCCTTTTATACTAAAGAAAAATTCCGAACTCTGTTCACATCTCTTACCCACTCACATCACTCTGTCTACCAGTGTGGCCTTTGTGAAACAAGGGCTTCTATTCTCTTTTCCTTCTTACTCCATGAGAGTAAAACCCAAAGTACCTTCTAATCCTAAGAGGAAGCTTTGGTGAGTGCCTTATTGTAACTATTACATATGACACAAGGCCCGCCATTAATGAGAGCTGGACAAGAATAAATTACCTAAATAAGACAGAAATAGCCATTCACTGCAAGGAAGGCGCACTTTCTTGAAACTCGACAGCATTGAAACCATTTAGAGTTTGCTGTCAAGATTCCTAGTAGTGTTCATTACCTCGGCCAGCAGTCCCCCTGGACTACTGAAGACTTAGGTGAAATATATGTAATCATGGGCTGCAATGCCTAAGTGCAACAGGATGATTTAAAAGCACTACAATAGCCTTCACCAATGATATTCATCTCTTCCTGTCTATTCTTTTGTGATCCAGACAAAAACTTGGAAAGCAATCTGTATATTGATATTCCCTGAAAAGGAGTTCAACAGCTCTTTAGGAAACGCTTTTTAGGCAGTTTCAGTTTTACGTATAAGCCTTGAACATTCTGTATTTATCATACTTATGGGTATAGTTCCAATTTCATAAACATTAAACCCAAGTAAGAGTAGCATTCAATTCCTGCTCTAACTAGAGTATCAAGTAATAGTTAAGCACATGTATTTTGGAATGAGATAGGCTTGGGTTTACCTCTGGGTTCCCCATACATTTTGCATGAATCACATAAGGTATTCAACATACTCAAGCCTGAGTTACACCATCTGATAAATTATATTATACATGCCTGACATGGAAAAACTTTTTAAATGTTTGATATTATTGGAATTAATGTTGCTACTGTTGCCATTATCATCGTCTTTTTCTGGCAGAAAGCACTAGTAGCCAATCAGGCACACAGCTAGAACACATTTACCAGCTCTGATACAGCTGGGTGGGTTCAAGTGAGTGAGTTCTAACTAATGGAATATAGAAGAAATGATGCATACCTCTTCATGGATGAAGCCACAGAAATCTTTCAGCGTCTCTCCTTTCCTCTTTCTCAACAACCCTGATGGCTACTGGCTGAAGAAGTAAGAGCTACAAGATGGAAGGAATCTGGATCCTACTCAAACCTCAGAGGAGAGCCACCCTCCAGAAACGTTTGTAACAAGATTCTGAAGGAGTAAGAAATTAAGTTTTTCTGTTAAGTTATTGATATTTGATGCTGTACACTAAGGCAATTAGCTTACCTAATCAGTTCTCAACTTGGACACCACTGATATTTTATACTATATCAATTATTTGTTATGGGGGATGTCCTGTATCTTATAGGATATCTAGCAATATCCTTGGCCTCCACCAGCTTGATCCTAGTAGTATTGTCTCCCTTAACTGTGACAACTGAAGAAGCCTATAAACATTGCCAAGTGTCAGTCAGTGTTCACCTTGGTTGAACAGCCTGGGCTACCTTGACCAAAACATCATCATTGTTGTCATCGTCGTAATCAGCATTACTGATAGTCTAGTCCCTTACAACCTTCTTATAATCATGATCCCTAAGCTCCAAATAGGTCCAGCGTATTTTCTTTTATGAGGAAAAGTCAAATGACCCCAAAACACAAAAGAAGATAAAGGATCAGGTGGTAAACCCTGAGTTCCTAAGGACCAAAGCACAAAGTTAAAACCAAAACAAATATAATTTTTTTAAAAGTTCATTTGATCATTTTGGTAACATACAACCAAATTAGTTTTTTTTTTTTTTTAAGTAGACTAAATACACAGGCAGAGGCAGTTCAGTGTTTAACAAATATTCAGATAGGCATTGTGCTGGTCATAAACTGGTAAATAAAACAAATACAAACCCTGATCTCATTGAGGTGAAAGCCAGATAAAAATATGGTAAATGTTTCTAACAGTTTCAGCTCAGTCATTAATTGAGTACTGTGACAGGCAGAATTCTAAAGATGTTCCAGCAAGATTCTTGCCTCTGGTAATTCCATCAATCTTTACTCTAGGTGCTGCTGTGAACAGATTTTTCAAATGTAATTAAGGTTACTAGTCAGTTGGCTTTGACACTAGGAGATTACCCTGGATTATCTGAGTTTATCCAGTGTAGTCACATGAAGCTTTAAAAGCTGAGTGGAAAGTAGAAAATTCAGTCAAAGAGAAGTAGCAGAAGTGGAAGCAGAAGCAATACAGCACATAGTGGGGTTCCCTGGTGGCTCAGACAGTAAACAATCTGCCTGCAATGTGGGAGACCTGGGTTCGATCCCCGGGTTGGGAAGATCCCCTGGAGGAGAGCATGGCAAACCACTCCAGTATAGAGAATCTCTATGGACAGAGGAGCCTGGTGGGCTACAATCCAAGGGGTCACAAAGAGTTGAACATGATTGAATGACTAAGCGCGCACACACACAAGTTAGAGAGATTCCAAGTAAGGGAAAGATTAGATGTGCTATTAATGATTCTGAGATGTAAGGGCCAAGGGAGAAGCCTGTAGGAGCTAAGGAGGGTCCCCAACTAACAGCCAGCAAGGATATCAGTCCTACAACCACAAAAAATGAATTCTGTCAACACGTCAAAAGTAGATTTTCCCCTAGAGCCTCCAGAAAGGAATGTGGTCCAGTGGACACCTTGATTTTAGCCCAATGTACCCATGTTGGGCTTCTGACCTACAGAAATGGAGGGATAACAACTACATGCTGTTTCAGCCACTAAATTCATGCAATTTGCTATGCCTCAATAGAAAAATAAACCACTGTACCTTAAATAGAAGAGAGTAGGTCAAAGAAAATAGATACTAAAGGTATGCCCACACTTCCCTGGCAATCCAGTGGTTAAGAATTCACCTGCCAATGCAGGGGACACAGGTTCAATCCCTGGTCCAGGAAGATCCCACATGCCCAGGGGCAACTAAGCCCTTGTACCACAGCTACTGAGCACTGCTCTAGAGTCAGTGAGTTGCAACAACTGAGTCTGTGCACCTAGAGAGTGTGTCCCACAAAAAAAGCCACTGCAATGAAGACTCAGTGCAGCAAAAAAAAAAGAGGGGGGCTTTCCTTCATCAGTCTCAGGTTTGCTAAGTACTTGACAGGTGTACAGGGCTTCCTTTGTGGCTCAGCTGGTAAAGAATCCGACTACAATGTAGGAGACCTGGGTTCGATCCCTGGGTTTGGAAGATCCCCTGGAGAAAGGAAAGGCTACCCACTCCAGTATTTTGGCCTGGAAAGTTCCATGGATTGTACGGTCCATGGGGTTGCAAAGAGTTGGACACGACTGAGTGACTTTCACTTTCACTTGACAGGTGTACACCTGTGGAATGAATGGATTCACTCATATTTTCATCCATTTGCTTAATAATATATATTTAGTACCTCTTCTCTGATGGTCCCTGGAAGAGGTGCTGAAGATACAATGGTGAAAAATATACTGTGTTTTACTTCTAATTGCTCATAATGGAAGTGGAGGATGGAAACAATGCGGACCCAACAATATCAAGAAGGTGAAGTGAAGTGAAGTCACTTAGTCATGTCCAACTCTTTGCGACCCTGTGGACTGTAGCCTACCAGGCTCCTCCGTCCATGGGATTTTCCAGACAAGAGTACTGCAGTGGGTTGCCATTTCCTTCTCCAGGGGATCTTCCCAACCCAGGGATTGAACCCGGGTCTCCCCCATTGTAGGCAGACACTTTACTGTCTGAGCTACCAGGGAAGTCAAAAATGTACAGGGGCCATAACATGTAGGAGCCACAGGAAATGCAGGTTCGATCCCTGGGTCAGGATGATCCCCTGGACAAGGGCATGGCAACCCAGTTCAGTATTTGCCTGGAGAATTCCACGGACAGAGGAACCTGGAAGGCTACAGTCCATATGGTCGCAGAGTCAGACGTAAATAAAGCGACTTAGCACACACAGCATAACCTTTATATAAATCTGAAAAAAGTATAAAAAGAAATATAAGGGAGCACAGAATAAAATCACAGCTAACATCTTTTGAGTACTTGTCTCACTCATCCTTCCAACAAGACTATGAGGTAGACTCTTGACCATTCCCATTTTGCAAATGAGGAAGCTGAGGCACAAGCAGGTGAAAAACCAAACCTAAATCATAGTAAGTGGTGAAGTTGGGATTTTAACACAGGTAGTCCATCTCCAGAGCCTATGCTTTTATACACTTCACTGGGCTCTCTTTCAATTCAGAAGAGTGGGTAAGCTCTCAAGAAGGGCTGAAATTTGGAGTGGGTATCTTTATCAAGAAGAGAAGAAGAGATCAGCATGGAAAAAAAAACAGCATCACAAAAACCAGAGATTTAGGAAGAACATGCATGGTGTGGCATATCCAAGGAACAAAGGCGGAACTTGTAACAGGATGGAGAGCTGATAGCAGATGAAGCTAAAGCATAAGCCATCCTGACTTCACAGTCTTGGACCAGTTATTCAATTTCATCCTGTATCAATCAAAAGAACCTATTCAAGAGCATGATAAGGCAAATAATTTCCATTAACTTACATATGATTTCTAACATTGTTATTCGTGGATATTAGCACATAACATCAGACACCCAATATATAGCCTTGAAGTGTAACAATATTTTTTAATACAACTTGGAAAAAATCTGTGAAAATATAGTAAAACCTTATATGATTCTATTGAGTCCAAGGAAACTAGGACAAAGTACAGACGCAAGTAAGAATCCAGCTCTATCTGCCATCCAGAAAGCTCTTCACATCTAAATCCACACAGATGCTGCTTGGCTTCTGAATTACCCTAGTTCACAACCAAATAGGTGGTAAATCTACACACTGGCGTTGAGAAGGAGTTCTCAATAGCAACATACCAACTGTTCAAATTAGTACCACCCAAAATAAATACATAAATATGGCATATAGAACCAAACACATTTGTTGATCAAAACCCTCCAAATATTTCTTTTTTTTTTTTTGCCTGATGTAGAGGGAGTCATCATGTGCCCTTGGCATTCTACCTTGTGCTGTTTAATATGGTAGCCACTAATCATAGAAGACTATTTAAATTTTCTTAAAGTATAATTAAATAAAACACCATCCTCAGTCTTATTACCTGCATTTCAAGTGCTTAATAGCTATAGGAGGCCAGGGGTCACCATACTGGTCAGCATACATATAAAACATTTACACCATTGTAGAAACTTCCATAGGAAAAAAAATAAGGTACTTATTTAGATAAATGCAGTGATTTACTAGGCACACCCAATATGAATTATTTTATTTTATTTTAAAATATTTATTTATTTGGCTGCACCTGGTCTTAGTTGTGGCACACTAGATCTTCAATCTTCATTGCAGCAGGTGGCAACTTTAGCTGCAGTACATAGGATGCAGTTCCCTGACAAAGCATTGAACCTGGGCCCCCTGCATTGGGAACATGGAGTCTTAGCCACTGGACCACCAGGGAAGCCCCTGCCTTTGTTTGTTTTAAATTTTATATAATTAAATTCACCTCTTGTAAGGTTTTGAGTTTTTGTTTTAATCATTCATATAACTCACTGGAAAAGACCCTGATACTGGGAAAGATGGAGGGAGCTGGGAAAGATTGAAGGAGAAGGGGGCAACCGAAGAGGAGATGGTTGGATGGCATCACCGACTCAATAGACACGAGTTTGAGCAAATTCTGAATGAGAGTGAAGGACAGGGAAGCCTGGTGTGCTGCAGTCCCTGGGGTTGCAAAGAGTCAGAGATGACTTAGCAACTGAACAGCAACAACAATGTATTTTATTCCTCTAAGGATGGAGAGATTCTATGAGACTCTCTGTGGAGACGAGACCAAGCATTTATTAGGCACCACTGTTTCAAGCTCTGTACTAGACGTGTTGTTCATCTCTGTTATATCGCTTAAGTCTCATGACTCCCTGGGAGACAGGCATCACTGTTGCCGTTTTATAGGTGAGATGGTTGAGGCCAAGAGAGGCCACCATGTTTTTTTCACTCACAAAACCTAAGAAATACTTAATTCTTCCCAACTAGCTCCACTGCTCCTAAGAGAAAGAGAGTATAGACTGAGCAGTTAATTTTCCATAGATGAGGTTTACTTGGAGGGAAATCAGAGTTCTCTTTCATGCAATTGTAGATATTTTTATTTTTCAAAATCATCCTTTTTTGGCAGTGGCTAAGAAGTGACTCAGGGAAGTGAAAGGCAAGGAAGAGAGAGGAAGTCTGTGCAGCTGGAAAGACTGAGTCAGACATGCATGCCATCAGTCTCAAAGGCTCATATTTCTGCCACAAACACACCCAGACTTAATTTTTTCATAACTTCTCCTCTCCAGTCTCTGGAAGGAATGTGCCTGATATTTATTTTTAATCTGATTCTTCCTCACCAAAATGTGGAAGGGGTGACATCCAGCCTAAAAGATGTCCCCCAGTGATTTTTGCCTCTGGCTAGTCTTTGATATGGACTACGGTTGACCTGTGTAACTAATAGGATATTGCAGAAATGATAATGTGTTACTTCTGAGGCTAAGTGATAAGAGATATTAAAGCTTTAACCTTGTTCTACCTCTGGAAAAAGCCAGTCACCACAGTATGAAGATATTCAAGCAGCCTGTGGAAAGGCCCCCAAGGAAAGGAACTGAGGCCTCCCGCCATCCACCACCAACATGCCAGGCATATGAGTAAGACACTTTGGAAGTGGATTCTCCAGACCCAGTCAAGCCTTCAGATGACTGTGGAACCAGCCAACATATGAAACCTAGAAACAAAACAACTCAGCTAAGCCTGTCCCAGTATGTGAACTGGGAACTTCTAGATGTTCATTGGACTTAGAAAGGCAAAGTAACCAGATATCAAGTTGCCAACATCCACTGGATGATAGAAAAAGCAACAGAGTTCCAGGAAAACAGCTACTTCTGCTTTATTGACTAGGCCAAAGCCTTTGACTGTGTGGGTCAAAACAAACAGTGGAAAATTCTTCAAGAGATGGCAATACCAGACTACCCTACCTGCCTCCTGAGAAATCTGTATGCAGGTCAAGAAGCAATGGTTAGAACCAAACATGGAACAATAGACTGGTTCCAAATCGGGAAAGGAGTATGTCAAGGCCATATACTGTTACCTTGCAGAATACATCATGAGAAATGCAGGGCTGGATGAAGCACAAGCTGGAATCAAGATTGCTGGGAGAAATATCAATAACTTCAGATATTCAGATGACACCACCTTTATGGCAGAAAGTGAAGAAGAACTAAAGAGCCTCTTGATGAAAGTGAAAGAGGAGAGTGAAAAAGTTGGCTTAAAGCTCGACATTCAGAAAACGAAGACCATGGCATCTGGTCCCAACACTTCATGGCAAATTGATGGGGAAACAATGGAAACAGTGAGAGACTATTTTGGGGGGGGCTCCAAAATCACTGCAAATGGTGACTGCAGCCATGAAATTAAAAGATGCTTGCTCCTTGGAAAAAGCTATGACCAACCTAGAGGCACCCCAGTCCAGTACTCTTGCCTGGAAAGTCCCATGGATGGAGGAGCCTGGTGGGCTGCAGTCCATGGGGTAGCTGGGAGTCGGATATGACTGAGCGACTTCACTTTTACTTTTCACTTTCCTGCATTGGAGAAGGAAATGGCAACCCACTCCAGTGTTCTTGGCTGGAGAATCCCAGGGACGGGAGAGCCTGGTGGGCTGCCGTCTATGGGGTCGCACAGAGTTGGACACGACTGAAGCGACTTAGCAGCAGTAGCAGCAACCTAGACAGCATATTAGAAAGCAGAGACATTACTTGGCTGACAAAGGTGTGTCTAATCAAAGCTAAGGTTTTTCCAGCAGTCATGTATGGATGTGAGAGTTGGACTATAAAGAAAGCAGAGCACTGAAGAACTGTTGCTTTTGAACTGTGGTGTTGGAGAAGACTCTTGAGTGTCCCTTGGACTGCAAGGAGATAAAAACAGGCAATCCTCAAGGAAATCAGTCCTGAATATTCACTGGAAGGACTGATGCTGAAGCTGAAGCTCCAATACTTTGGCCACCTGATGCGAAAGACTGACTTATCGGAAAATCCCTGATGCTGGGAAAGATTGAAGGCAGGAGGAGAAGGGGATGACAGAGGATTAGATGGTTGGATGGCATTGCTAACTCCATAGAAATGAGTTTGAGCAAGCTCTGGAAGTTGGTGATGGACAGGGANTCCAATACTTTGGCCACCTGATGCGAAAGACTGACTTATCGGAAAATCCCTGATGCTGGGAAAGATTGAAGGCAGGAGGAGAAGGGGATGACAGAGGATTAGATGGTTGGATGGCATTGCTAACTCCATAGAAATGAGTTTGAGCAAGCTCTGGAAGTTGGTGATGGACAGGGAGGCCTGGTGTGCTGCAGTCCATGGGGTCGTGAAGGTCAGACAGGATTGATCAACTGAACTGAACTAACTGAGGCCTGACCCAAATTCCAACCCACGGAAATAGAATGGAATACTAAATACTTATTGAAGTTTTAAACTATTCCATTTCAGCTTAATCTGATGGTCAATAACAGATCACTAACACAGAGGTTTTCTCAAGTATTGTCTAGTACCAACTCTGCGGATGGAACCTCTCCCATGCTGCTTTATCTACCTCATTCTTTCTCCACGATTATGTCTCATCTTAACACTGAGGCTGCAGGCAAGCACCAAGTCTTACACATTATTATGCTCTCTCTTCTCATGCTTGCTGGTTTAATTGGGTTCCAGTGATTTTCCTCCTTCCCCTTTGACTACTGACAGCTTTTTCCTCAACTCTAAGGTCTTTTCTCTTCAGATTTCCTCCCTTTGTTTCCTTTCTTCTTAGCTGAACAAAAGCCAGAAATACCAAAAGTGTTCTATCACAAAGTGTTCATGGCCCTCAGCAACAAGAGCCCAGAGTAATCTTTTCAATGACTAGAGAAAGATTATAAAGACTGTCAATTAATTTGACATGAGGGACTTCTCTGGCAGTCCAGCGGTTAAGACTTAACCTTTCAATGCAGGGGATCCAAGTTCAATCCCTGCTCAGGGAGCTAATACCTCACATGCCTCCTGGCCAAAAAACCAAAACATAAACAGACAGCAATACTATAAGAGATTCAAGAAAGATTTTTTAAATGGTCCACAGCTAAAAAAAAAAATTGTAAGGAAAAAAAAAAAAACAAAAACTTGACATGAACTCCTCCTCCCATCAGGAAACTGCTATGCATGGTGAAATAAACAAAGTTAGCAAATTTGTTTCTTATCCATTTCCTGTCATTTGAACACTTGCTTCACCCATAAACTATATTCATTCCACTCCTACTGGACATGCAAAGCACTATGGGTGATACAAAAACTATATATTGTCTATTTTCAAGGAACTTATAGTCATGCATAGGAGACATGTCATAAAGATATAAATATTTATTCATCTTCACTAGTATATTTACATATCAAAGAGAGTGAAAGCTAAGGGTCAAATGAATGGTAGACTCAAGCATTAACAGATCTTCAAAGGAAGAGGTTATTGCTGTGAGCTGAATTTATGGAGGAACAAACCCTTGAGAAAGTTGAACTGTGGTAGATATCATTATAGATTCTAGCAATTTCATCCAGTTCTCCTCAGCCCTGAGCATAGAGATCCCTGCACATCTCAGGCGCTTGTGGCTGGCAGGGCCATCTGACTAGCTCTACTCAATGGGGTATGAGAAAAAAGTGACATACTTCATTACAGGGTTAAGTAAGAGAAAATCCATGTTTATTTTACTTATTTATCTTTTAAAATCTTGGCCATGTAGCATGATCTCAGTTCCCTGACCAGGGGCTAAACCCAGGCCACAGCAGTGAAAAGTGCCGAATCCTAACCACCAGACCATCAGGGAACTCTCTGAAGTCCAAGTTTAATTCTCTAGTTTTTCTTCCCTAAGAAGGTCACATGATGTGGCTTTATCAGTTTGGGTGCCTGAATGACTACAAATAGCAAAGACCCCTGACAACTTGTGTTGAACCTTGAATAAGAGATAAACCTTCCTTCATATTACGCCACTGGGATTTTGGAGCTGAATTTGTTATTGCAGAATAAGATAGCCTGTCTTCACTAAAACAAACAAACAAAAAATTCCAAACCATGGAGAAATGAAAAAAATGGTACAGGTAATTTATAAGTTATGTGTTACATTACCTTTCTGAAGGACAAATCTATGTGCATATCAAGACATAGCTTGTTATGATATATCTTAATAGAATCAACGGTTTTTAAATAAAAACATAAAGAAGGTTGGAAAAGCAGCAGGAGAATGAGCTACTGCCCTTGGGTGATCATTGCAGATCTCAGAGTAAAAGGATTATTGATGCCTTGGCCAAGAAGCATTGCTCTTTCTTTGCTTTCTTTTCCTTTGAGATTACGAGCCATATATTTCCATTTGGAAAACAGTATTTCATAACCTCTAAACCCAACATGAGTCCTGTGAAACCCCAGTCTACAGTTGAATGGCCAAAAATAAAGACTTGGAATTCCTTCAAAGCTAAGCCATTTTACACAGCAGTGCGTTCTTTTTCTACCAAGAAAGTGTTCTGGCGTGATGGATTCTCCACTTTCGCTGTATATTACACTCACTGCTCTACGCCTGTCACTCCCTATTCTCTTCCTAGTTGCTTGTGCCTTATTAAATTCAGCACTTCAAAACAACCAATAAGAGAGCCTTGAGAAGCCCTTTCTCTTACAACCAGTGCTCCCTTTTTCCTAGAAATAAATGACATTTCCCAATCAAGCCAAGGGTGGTGTTCAATGACAATTTATTTTCTTTGTAATGTTTCTCAGTGAGTAGTAAATGGTCTTTGATGAGGATATGGTGATAAATTTTAGCTAAATGTTTTCATAGACACATTATCTCCTGTGTTACCTCCTCAAATCAAACCTCTTTGAATTTGATTTGCAAACAGAATTTGAGAGTCTAAAGACACAAATAGTCATTTGGTGACTATTAATCTCAAAGCAAAGCCCCAGAGCCAGTCATTTAATATGCAATATAACATCAAATAGAAATCCAAAGGCCCATCTCAGCCCCCAGTATCTTTGAGTATTTGTGTGTTTGGGAACAGGCAGGGCCTCAAGGGGAAGAAGAGGCTCCTTCTGAGAAACTTATTTTAATTTTAGATTGTCTCAGTCTTTGGCCTTTAAACATTGTACTAAAGTCCAGTTTTTGTCATTTTGAAGATATTTCCCTAGTTAACCAGTTCCCAAGGAACTAACCTTAGAGTGGTACTTTATCTAAGAAATGCTTCAGACAACTCAACAGAAGGATCTGCAAAGTTCTATCAGAGATTTAAAAATACCCTTAAAACACTAAATTTGAAGATGATATGTTCAGCTCAGTTCAGTTCAGTTCAGTAGCTCAGTCGTGTCCGACTCTTTGCGACCCCATGAATTGCAGCATGCCAGGCCTTCCTGTCCATCACCAACTCCCACAGTTGACTCAGACTCACGTCCATTGAGTCAGTGATGTCATCCAGTCATCTCATCCTCGGTCATCCCCTTCTCNGGGGGGGGGGGTTTCAAGATTGGGAATTCATGTACACCTGAGATGAAAAAATAAAAATTTAAATTTAAAAAAAAATAGTGGAGTATTTGTATATAACCTGTGTGTGTGTGTGCTTAGTCATTCAATTGTGTCCAACTCTTTGCTACTGACCCCGTGCAGTATAGCTCACCAGGCTCCTCTGTCTATAAATCTGGATTCTCTAGCCAAGAATACTGGAGTGGATAGCCATTCCCTTCTCCAGAAGATTGAGCCCAGTTCTCCTGCATCATCTGCATTGGCATTGAATTCTTTACCATTGAGACACCAAGGAAGCCCATATAACCTATGTACATCCTCTTGTACACTTTAAATCATCTCTAGATTACTAATAATACCTTGTTGTTGTTTTAGTTGTTAAGTTGTGTCTGACTCTTTTGCAACCTCATGGACTGTGTAGCCCATCAGGCTTCTCCGCNATTCTTTACCATTGAGACACCAAGGAAGCCCATATAACCTATGTACATCCTCTTGTACACTTTAAATCATCTCTAGATTACTAATAATACCTTGTTGTTGTTTTAGTTGTTAAGTTGTGTCTGACTCTTTTGCAACCTCATGGACTGTGTAGCCCATCAGGCTTCTCCGCCCATAGGATTTCCCAAGCAAGAATACTGGAGTGGGTTGCCATTTCCTTCTCCAGGGGATCTTCCCAACCCAGGGACTGAACCCGTGTCTGCTGTGTCACCTGCACTGGTAGGAGGATTCTTTACCACTGAGCTACCAGGGGAATCATACTTATAATACTTAATACAATGTAAATGCTGTGTAAATAGTTGTAAATACAAAGTAAATGTTCCCAATATAATAAATTCAAGTTTTGCTTTCTGGAATTTTTTTTCAAGTATTTTTGATCCAAAATTTCTTGAATCTGAAATGTGGAACCTATGGATAGGAAGCACCAACTGTAATTATCTAAAAAGATGACACAAGAGTAATGCTAATAATATGTTTCTTAAAAGCAATAAATTACCTTGTAAACCTGTTTACATTTTCCATTTGGGATTCTTGTCTTCTTGCCCTTATTCATATACCTGCCTATTCTTGTATATCTGCAAGAATGCAAATCTTGCATTCCTGCCATTTTGTATTTTCTTTTTTCACCCTGTATCAGAAGTACTTTAATAAATTACATCACAACCATTTTGCATATTTTATCACTGGCTTCACAATGAAATTATAGATAGCATTATAATGCCACTGTAATGAATATTCTGTTCGACTTCCGTCATATTACTACCTGAGGAAACTCCCCTAGAATTCTTATTTCAGAGGATCATCTCTTTTGAACAGACTCTATGCTGTCAAACTATCCAGCAAAAGGAATTCACCTACCCGTAATGTCATTACTAGTCTAAACGCTGTTTCATCACAATGTTCTCAGCACTAAACCTTACCATTTTTTGAAATACTGAATATTTTAGATCACAATATTTTCAAAATTTCATCCTGTTTTGAAACAGCTCTATATAAATTAGGAAGGTGTCCAGGAATGGTTATGCATTTAATGAGTAATTCAGGACTCTAAATATCCTACTGTGTCTTTTAAAAGGATTGTGCTAAAGCAAATACAAAGGAGTTGAAATGATTAGGAAAAAAATCTCTTTTTCAGTATAAGCAGGCAAACACAATTTACAAAATCATGTTGCAAAGGACTGTATGTTCTGTCTATTGTGTGCCCCTGAGGGTCACGTACTTGTGAAACGGGCTTTAATTTGACATACTGTCTGCTTTGCTTTGTTTGTTGTATGAATTCCCTGCTATAAGGAAATGCTGTCAGGTGTTTCTCTCTCTCATAAGCACCTGCTGCAAAAAATATTTGTATACCCCATAAGCAACTCAACAGATATTAAAAACTTGTAGCAGGAAAGCAAGAAGCTAATTTTTTAACTAGAACTGTCCATCTTTGGGGTCTATAAAACTGTAACTCAGTGTAATATCACTTGACTTTGACTGCAATAAATAGATACTTTCTAGGCAACAACTTGGGGAAAGGGCAATCAAATATTTCACATTAGTGTGCATATCTTTCTTTGCCCTTCTCTCTTCTTCCCTTCTTTCCTTTTGTCTTTAATTCTTCTACAAAGAAAAATTCTCAAGAATCAAAGATATGTCCCTGTTTGCATTTTATAAGCTGGTCAGTTTTGCTTCCAGGTTTCTGAGGTTTTTGAACACCAAAAATACATCTCAAAAATAATCCCATGCTATACTCAAAAATCATTTACCACAGTCATTAGCCCATAGCACCAATTTTCCTTTTGAAAACACACCAAAAAATAATCATTTTTGGAGACAAATTCTCATTTAGAACGATTCAAAGAGAATACAAATTTGATGATCACCCTGAGAGCCCAAGTAATAGATACCAGGAAATAATAATAAAATTTATGGTGGCCTTAAAATTGTTTAACTCCTTTCAAGAAACTCTGAATTATAAGGTAGTATATATAACCAAGGACTGACAACAATTCACAAAAGTCCAGAAGAGTTTCTCCTTTGAGTGTGTAGGCAAAGATGCTTAAATTGTTCCCCTTTGAAAAATAAAGATTATTTATTATTTCCCTTCCTGTGCATCAGACACTCCTGCAACATGTCTATAACTCTTACGTTCTCAGGTTTGAGCTTCAAGGTCTCCAAGTGCATGAGAAAGTAGTAGAGTAGTGAGTCAACAAACTTGGGGGGTTTTGTTTGTGAGTTTGTTTGTTGTTTGGTCTGATTTTGGAGGGAAAGAAAAGAGGGGGGAAGGCAGAGAGAGACAGAGACCCCAACACCTTCACAGAGAAATCCACAGAACAGAACTGAAGTAAGTGAATCAGAACACACAAGAATACAATTATTCTTTCCCTCTAGATGATTATTCTAGTAGGAAGAAAGATTTGAAACCACTGAATGTTTTTTCTTTTCTGATAACCACCTATGGCTTTCTCCAAAGAGACACATGTAAAATCTGGCAGGTTGTTTTCAGTTCTGTCAGGAAAATATTTAGTAACAGCCTTGTAAAAGCAAGTACTCACAGCAGCCCCAGGGAGCCGTGGATTTGCTTTGTAGTCTTGTGTCTTTCAACAAGTTCCTTTGTTGCTTTGTGTGTTCTCTCACAAAGGCCCTACCTTCTTCCACAAATGGATTTACCACTCTCTCTGCATGAATGTTGTCTTGAAGTATACAAACACTCTAAGCGGGCTCTGTCTGATGGTCTTGGCACCTGCAGGTCCCTAAACGCGACCCACAGGATGGGAAAGGTGAAATTCATATTGACTGACCCCATAAAGATGTGGTGAAGCTTGATAGGCTAGTAATTTAAAATATTTTCAAGGTAAAAGCACTACATAAAAAGCTCTGTATTCTCAGCATAATTTGCTAGCAGAAAGAAATGTTACCTGGATAATGAGTACTTCCCATTTCATAAAGTGTTTGCCACCAGCAAATCCCTTTTTGAAATTTAGATAAATTTCTAAGATGCATAAGAAACAAAGCTAAGCCGGAGAGCTTGCTGCTATGAAATTTCTAATCTGGCAGGTACCATTTGTCACCCCAAACAAGTGTTTACAATCAAAATCTAATATCACAATTTCTTTACATGATATATGTGTTAAACATTATACCCACTTATCAGTTATACCAGGTCAAAAACTGACAAGTATTTGTTTTAAGATAGGACATTATTGAACAATACAATTTTTTATTGAGCACATCTCTACTTACTATATCTGTAACTTTGAGAACATTATTGAATTCTTCTGAGTCATTTCCTCATCTATATAAGCAAGGCTAATGATAGTACGTACCTTGCAGGATTGTTGTGAGACTTTAAAAAGAATTAAGTAAAACAGAACTTATTAACTCTATATTAGTATCTGTTGCTAGAAGCTGCCAAAACATCATCTTGCAATAATGCCAGCACTCCTTTAAGCAAACACTTCTGAAAAGGCTCTGCATCCTTGGTGCAAAGATTTCCTTAGTCTAAAGATTCTCTTGGACTGGTGACCAAATCCTCTATTAGTTTCAATGGTTCTGTGAACCCTCTCAGATGGAATGTGGAATGGTATGACCATGAGGTTATATACATTCTTCTAGGAAACCTCATCGGAGAAGGCAATGACACCCCACTCCAGTACTCTTGCCTGGAAAGTCCCACGGATGGAGGAGCCTGGTGGGGTGCAGTCCATGGGGTCACGAAGAGTCGGCACGACTGAGTAACTTCACTTTCACTTTTCACTTTCATGCATTGGAGAAGGCAATGGCACCCCACTCCAGTATTCTTGCCTGGAAAATCCCAGAGACAGAAGAGCCTAGTGGGCTACCATCTACGGGGTCGCACAGAGTTGGACAGGACTGAAGCAACTTAGCAGCAATAGCAGGAAACCTCATATATTTCATCATATTGAGAGATTAAGAATCACTGCCATGCTTTCTTTTCCAGTAAGCAGCTTTAAGTGAAGTCACTCAGTCGTGTCCGACTCTTTGTGACCCCCATGGACTGAGAAACCTGGTAGGCTACAGTCCATGGGATTTTTCAGGCAAGAGTACTGGAGTGGGTTGCCATTTCCTTCTCCAGGGGCAAGCAGCTTTAGGTGACCTCTAAAAATGTGTGCTATTCACTTGACCCAGACAACCCCACAAGATCATGCAAATCAAGAGGTTAAAATCTTCACGTTCACTTGAGGAATACTTGTGAAACTGTCCAGGCCACTAAGGATATGCCTATCTGGAGAAGGCAATGGCACCCCACTCCAGTACTATTGCCTGGAAAATCCCATGGACAGAGGAGCCTGGTAGGCTACAGTCCACGGGGTCACTAGGAGTCGGACATGACTGAGCGACTTCACTTTAACTTTTCACTTTCCTGCATTGGAGAAGGAAATGGCAACCCACTCCAGTGTTCTTGCCTGGAGAATCCCAGGGACGGGGAAGCCTGGAGGGCTGCCGTCTATGGGGTCGCACAGAGTCGGACACGACTGAAGCGACTTAGCAGTATCTGAAAAAACCACCAAGTTTCTGGGGGATGTCACTTTAAAGAAGCAATGGGTGCTACTGCATCGTTACAATGGTGGAGTTGGTAGGTGTGCATAGGCCGAGCAGTAGGGCTGGATGCTGGGTCAGTGGCCCAAAAAGAATGATAAATTTTTACTGCACTTACTCAAAAATGTAGAGAGTAACGCTGAACTTAAGGGCTTAGAGGTAGATTCTTTTGTCATTGAGCACATCCAGGTAAACAAAGTCCCCAAGATGGGGCACAGGACTAAAAGATTTCGTGGTTGGATCAACCCGTACATGAGCTCTCCTAGCCACATTGAGATGATCCTTAAAGAAAAAGAACAAACTGTTCCTAAACCAGAAAACAAGGTTGCACAGAAGAAAAAGATATCCCAGAAGAAACTGAAGAGACAAAAACTTATGTCCCCAAAATTAAAGTCAGAAAAAATAGATGTAAATAACAATTGGAAAAAACAATCATTGCCATAAGTCAATTGGGTTAATTTTTCTGCCGTCTGCTTCAGTGGAGAACCAAAGTCCCCTTTAGGGCAGAGTAACTAGCCCAAAGACAGAGCAAGAAGCCCACACCCCGCTTGTTGCTGAGGCTGTACCCTAGACCAGCTCTTTCAAGCTTCTTCTTCCAATAGTTGTGGTCCTAGACCTGGCTCTCTTCTACAGTCTCCACTCATCCTCATCTCAGGTCTAACCATGACACATGGCAGGAGACATTTAACACTACCTAGGTGAATGCTCTGGGCATTGTTGCTCCAGGCAACATTACCTCACCTCTGCAGGCTTGTGCGGTCATGGAAAGATCATGACCTTTGAAATAAGAAGACTTGTGTCTAATTCTCTCCCACCATTTACAGGATGTGTAAGCTTGGAAAAGTTTACTTAGTCATTTCTTCCACCTTCTATAAAATAAGCACAATAAGACTCACTTTTTAAAAAAAAAGATTGACTTTTTGAATCTATCAGAAGAGAAATGTGATAACGCAGACAATATAGAAAAACGGGAACATATGCCAGGCAACAGTGGATGCTCAATAATATTCTCTTCTCATTTTGGGGTTTAAATTCAACTCCTTTGGTTACCTGCCAAGGAATCAGATCCCTCTAGGACCGAGCTCTGGCCCACACTGGCTTCTTTTTCCTTACTCCCAAATAAACACACCCAAACCTGGTCAGAATCCAGTTCAGTCACTCAGTTGTGCCCGACTCATTGCGACCCCATGAACTGCAGCACGCCAGGCTTCCTTGTCCATCACCAACTCCCAGAGCTTGCTCAAACTCATGGCCATTGAGTTGGTGATGCCATCCAACTCTCTCATTCTCTGTTGTTCCCATCTCCCACACTCAATCTTCCCCAGTATCAGGGTCTTTTCAAATGAGTGGGTTCTCCACATCAGGTGGCCAAAGTATTGAAGTCTCAGATTCAGCATCAGCCCTTCCAGTGAACATTCAGGACTGATTTCCTTTAGGATGGATTTGTTGGATCTCCCTGCAGTCCAAGGGACTCTCAAGTGTCTTCTCCAACATCACAGTTCAAAAGCATCAGTTCTTTGGTGCTCAGCTTTCTGTATAGTACAACTCTCACATCCATACACATCACATCCATGATTACTGAAAAAACAGTACCTTTGACTAGATGCACCTTTGTTGGCAAAGCAATATCTCTGTTTTTTAATATGCTGTCTAGGTTGGTCATAACTTCACTTCCAAGGAGTAAGCGTCTTTTAATTTCATGGCTGCAGTCACCATCTACAGTGATTTTGGAGCCCACTCTCCCGAAAAAATAAAGTGTCTCATTGTTTCCATTGTTTCCCCATCTATTAGCCATGAAGTAAGGGGAGCAGGTGTCATATTCTTTGTTTTCTGAATATTGAGTTTTAAGCCAGCTTTTTCACTCTCCTCCCTTTCATCAAGAGACCCTTTAGTTCTTCTTGGCTTTCTGCCATATGGGTGGTTTCATCTGCATATCTGAGGTTATTGATATTTCTCCCAGCAATCTTAATTTCAACTTGTCCTTCATCCAACCCAGCAATTTGCATCATGCTGCATATTGGTTAAATAAACAGGTTGACAATATACAGCTTTGACATACTCCTTTCCCGATTTGGAACCGGTCTATTGTTCCATGTCCTGTTCTAACTGTTGCGTCCTGACCTGCATTCAGATTTCTCAGGAGCNAAGCAATGGGTGCTACTGCATCGTTACAATGGTGGAGTTGGTAGGTGTGCATAGGCCGAGCAGTAGGGCTGGATGCTGGGTCAGTGGCCCAAAAAGAATGATAAATTTTTACTGCACTTACTCAAAAATGTAGAGAGTAACGCTGAACTTAAGGGCTTAGAGGTAGATTCTTTTGTCATTGAGCACATCCAGGTAAACAAAGTCCCCAAGATGGGGCACAGGACTAAAAGATTTCGTGGTTGGATCAACCCGTACATGAGCTCTCCTAGCCACATTGAGATGATCCTTAAAGAAAAAGAACAAACTGTTCCTAAACCAGAAAACAAGGTTGCACAGAAGAAAAAGATATCCCAGAAGAAACTGAAGAGACAAAAACTTATGTCCCCAAAATTAAAGTCAGAAAAAATAGATGTAAATAACAATTGGAAAAAACAATCATTGCCATAAGTCAATTGGGTTAATTTTTCTGCCGTCTGCTTCAGTGGAGAACCAAAGTCCCCTTTAGGGCAGAGTAACTAGCCCAAAGACAGAGCAAGAAGCCCACACCCCGCTTGTTGCTGAGGCTGTACCCTAGACCAGCTCTTTCAAGCTTCTTCTTCCAATAGTTGTGGTCCTAGACCTGGCTCTCTTCTACAGTCTCCACTCATCCTCATCTCAGGTCTAACCATGACACATGGCAGGAGACATTTAACACTACCTAGGTGAATGCTCTGGGCATTGTTGCTCCAGGCAACATTACCTCACCTCTGCAGGCTTGTGCGGTCATGGAAAGATCATGACCTTTGAAATAAGAAGACTTGTGTCTAATTCTCTCCCACCATTTACAGGATGTGTAAGCTTGGAAAAGTTTACTTAGTCATTTCTTCCACCTTCTATAAAATAAGCACAATAAGACTCACTTTTTAAAAAAAAAGATTGACTTTTTGAATCTATCAGAAGAGAAATGTGATAACGCAGACAATATAGAAAAACGGGAACATATGCCAGGCAACAGTGGATGCTCAATAATATTCTCTTCTCATTTTGGGGTTTAAATTCAACTCCTTTGGTTACCTGCCAAGGAATCAGATCCCTCTAGGACCGAGCTCTGGCCCACACTGGCTTCTTTTTCCTTACTCCCAAATAAACACACCCAAACCTGGTCAGAATCCAGTTCAGTCACTCAGTTGTGCCCGACTCATTGCGACCCCATGAACTGCAGCACGCCAGGCTTCCTTGTCCATCACCAACTCCCAGAGCTTGCTCAAACTCATGGCCATTGAGTTGGTGATGCCATCCAACTCTCTCATTCTCTGTTGTTCCCATCTCCCACACTCAATCTTCCCCAGTATCAGGGTCTTTTCAAATGAGTGGGTTCTCCACATCAGGTGGCCAAAGTATTGAAGTCTCAGATTCAGCATCAGCCCTTCCAGTGAACATTCAGGACTGATTTCCTTTAGGATGGATTTGTTGGATCTCCCTGCAGTCCAAGGGACTCTCAAGTGTCTTCTCCAACATCACAGTTCAAAAGCATCAGTTCTTTGGTGCTCAGCTTTCTGTATAGTACAACTCTCACATCCATACACATCACATCCATGATTACTGAAAAAACAGTACCTTTGACTAGATGCACCTTTGTTGGCAAAGCAATATCTCTGTTTTTTAATATGCTGTCTAGGTTGGTCATAACTTCACTTCCAAGGAGTAAGCGTCTTTTAATTTCATGGCTGCAGTCACCATCTACAGTGATTTTGGAGCCCACTCTCCCGAAAAAATAAAGTGTCTCATTGTTTCCATTGTTTCCCCATCTATTAGCCATGAAGTAAGGGGAGCAGGTGTCATATTCTTTGTTTTCTGAATATTGAGTTTTAAGCCAGCTTTTTCACTCTCCTCCCTTTCATCAAGAGACCCTTTAGTTCTTCTTGGCTTTCTGCCATATGGGTGGTTTCATCTGCATATCTGAGGTTATTGATATTTCTCCCAGCAATCTTAATTTCAACTTGTCCTTCATCCAACCCAGCAATTTGCATCATGCTGCATATTGGTTAAATAAACAGGTTGACAATATACAGCTTTGACATACTCCTTTCCCGATTTGGAACCGGTCTATTGTTCCATGTCCTGTTCTAACTGTTGCGTCCTGACCTGCATTCAGATTTCTCAGGAGCCAGGTCAGGTGGTCTGGTATTCCCATCTCTCTCAGAATTTTCCACAGCTTATTGTGATCCACAGAGTCAAAGGCTTTGGCATAGTCAATAAAGCAGAAATAGATGTTTTTCTGGAACTCTCTTGCCTTTTCCATGATCCAGCGGATGTTGGCAATTTGATCTCTGGTTCCTCTGCATCTTCTAAATCCAGTCTGAACATGTGGAAATTCAAAATTCACTTACTGTTGAAGCCTGGCTTGCAGAACTTTGAGCATTACTTTGCTAGCATGTGAGATGAGTGCGATTGTGCGGTAGTTTGAGCATTCTTTGGCATTGCCTTTCTTTGGGATTGGAATAAAAACTGACCTTTTCTAGTCCTGTGGCCACTGCTGAGTTTTCCAAATTTGCTGGCATATTGAGTGCAGCACTTTCACAGCATCATCTTTCAGGATTTGAAATAGCTCAACTGGAATTCTATCACCTCCACTAGCTTTGTTCGTAGTGATGCTTCCAAAGGCCCACTTGACATCGCATTCCAGGATGTCTGGCTCTAGGTGAGTGATCACACCATCGTGATGATCCGAGTCATGAAGATCTTTATTGTACAGTTTTTCTGTGTATTCTTGCCACCTCTTCTTAATATATTCTGCTTCTGTTAGTTCCATATCATTTCTGTCCTTTATTGTGCCTATCTTCGCATGAAAAGTTCCCTTGTATCTCTAATTTCCTTGAATAGATCTCTACTCTTTGACATTCTATTGTTTTCTTCTATTTCTTTGCACGGCACTGAGGAAGGCTTTCTTATCTCTCCTTGCTATTCTTTGGAATTCTGCATTCAAATAGGTATATCTTTTCTTTTCTCCTTTGCCTTTCACTTCTCTTCTTTTCTCAGCTATTTGTAAACCCTCGTCAGACAACCATCTTGCCTTTTTGCATTTCTTTTTCTTGGGGATCATCTTGATCACTGCCTCCTATACAATGTCTCAAACCTCCGTCCATAGTTTTTCAGGCACTCTATCTATCAGACCTAATGCTTTGAATCTATTTGTCACTTCCGCTGTGTAATCATAAGGGATTTGATTTATGTCATACCTAATGGTCTACTAATTTTGCCTACTTTCTTCAATTTAAGTCTTAATTTGGCAATAAGGAGTTCATGATCTGAGCCACAGTCAGCTCCAGTCTTGTTTTTGGTGAATCTATGGAGCTTTTCCATCTTTGGCTGCAAAGAGTATAGTCAATGTGATTTGAGTATTTGCCATCTGGTAATGTCCATGTGTAGAGTCCTCTCTTATGTTGTTGGAAGAGGATGTTTGCTATAACCAGTGTGTTCTTTTGGCAAAACCCTGTTAGCCTTTGCCCTGCTTTATTCTGTATTCCAAGACCAAATTTTCCTGTTACTCCAGGTATTTCTTAACTTCCTACTTTTGCATTCCAGTCCCCTGTAATGAAACAGACATCTTTTTTGGGTGTTAGTTCTAGAAGGTCTTGTAAGTCTTCAAAGAACTGTTCAGCTTCTTCAGCATTACTGGTCAGGGCATAGACTTGGATTACTGTGATATTGAATATTTTGCCCTGGAAATGAACAGATCATTCTGTCATTTTTGAGATTGCACCCAAGCAGGAGCCTAGAGTGCCAGGCTGCGATGGCGCAGGAATGGCCAAGAGGAGCTACCCCAAGTCCAAGGTCGGGGTGGCAGCCGAGAGAAGCTACCCCATGTCTGAGGTCGGGGGCAATGGCCAGTAGGAGATACCCCGCGTCTGAGGCTGGGGGTGGTGGCGAGAAGGAGCCACCCCACATCCTAGGCCAGGGGCAATGCCCAAGACCAAGGGCGGCAGCAGGAAGGAGCAACCCCACGCCTAACGCCAGGGAGGTGACCAGTAGCAGCAACCCCACGCCCAAGGCTAGGGGCAGCAGCTGGGAAGGGCAGCCACAAGTCCAAGGAGTGGTGGCTGTGCGGGCACAGCAGGGCCTAGAGAAGCCATGCCATGTTGAAGGTCAGGAAGGGCAGCAGGAGGAGATATCCCTCATCCAAGGTAAGGAGCAGCGGCTGTGCTTTGCTGGAGCNAAAGGTCCGTCTAGTCAAGGCTATGGTTTTTCCAGTGGTCATGTATGGATGTGAGAGTTGGACTATGAAGAAAGCTGAGTGCCAAAGAATTGATGCTTTTGAACTGTGGTGTTGAAGAAGACTTCTGAGAGTCCCTTGGACTGCAAGGAGATCCAACCAGTCCATTCTATAGATCAGTCCTGGGTGTTCTTTGGAAGGAATGATGCTAAATTTGAAACTCCAATACTTTGGCCACTTCATGAGAAGAGTTGACTCATTGGAAAAGACTCTGATGCTCGGAGGGATTCAGGGCAGGAGGAGAAGGTGACGACAGAAGATGAGATGGCTGGATGGCATCACCGACTCAATGGACATAAGTTTGAGTGAAGTCCGGGAGTTGGTGATGGACAGTGAGGCCTGGCGTGCTGCAATTCATCTGGTCGTAAAGAGTCGGACACTACTGAGCAACTGAACTGAACTGAACTGAGTCCATTTCTCCATTTTCTCAACATCCTATTCCTGTATCAAATTCATTCTCAAGAAAGGCAGATATCATCCACGTTATAGTACATTAGCAATGTATAGAAATGTCTTTTCAAAATTCTAGTTACAGCATGTCTTAGTCTGTTATTGTGCATGGAACTAAGAAACAATTAGATTGATAACCTTACAGCACTTTCTGTTAGACTACATTTGCAAACATTATCAATATCTTTTATATAAGAGTGTATAGGAAAAGCATTTCTTACAGCTTGGAAATAGTTTGTCTCTCGCTAAAATGTGGTATGCTTTCTTTTGCAGCTAATGATAGTCAAATAACTCACTTCTCTTTTTTCCTGGATCATCCAGGAAGGGTTGCACTCATAGCAGGACCAGTCTTAGTCTAAACTGTCTAGAACCTCCTCCCTCCCCTCCTTCTTTTTCCCTTGATCTTGATGCACAGATCTGTCTAGATTACTCTGGGTTTTTTTGCACGTCTTTTTTCCTGAATTGGTTAAAATTTGCTACATAAGTGCATGTGATAAAAACAGTGAATAATTTAGTAAAATTTAACAACTCCCTTTTACCAAAAAAGATATGTACTAGGTTCTCACCAGATTGCAGTAAATGTCCAGAAATAGCTCACAGTCAAGGTATCATCAGAGAATCGAGGGAAGGAAGGGCACAGAATATTTAACCTCCCTATAAGTATTGCGTTCTATGAAAACATAAAAGGAAAATGTTCATATAAAAGTAGATTGATATAAATGGATGTCTATATGGAAAATGACTGACTATCTGAGATTTAAGGAATCTTAGAGACCTCCAATCCAATCTCCTTGATTTGGACTAGGGACACGTGCATGTGCCTGCATGCTAAGTCACTTCAGTTCTTTGCCATCCTGTGGACTGCAGCTCACCAGGCTCCTCTGTCCACGGGATTCTCCACGCAAGAATGCTGGACTGGGTTGCCATCCTCTCCTCCAGGGAATCTTCCTGATGCAGGGTTTGAACCTATGTCTCTTAAGTATCCTGCACTGGCAGGCGGGTTCTTTACCACTAGCGTCACCTGGGAAATTCATTTAATTCATAGAGATGAAATGACTTCTGGAGAAATGGGAAGCTGGTAACTAAATCATGCCTAGAATTTGGATCTCTTTCTTTCCAGATTATGAGTTTGTTAATACTTGAGGAAATATGAGCGCTGGAGGGAGATAAAATTCTAGTTTTCCTTTCAACTCCTGAGGATGTGTTTTGTGCTCTACAAAGACCGGGAAGATTTAGATTGCACATTAACACTTAAAACATGTTAAGTACATTATTTTTTTCAAATTCTATTCAATGCATGAATTTTGCTGTTTGGTTGTTTTAATTAAACTTGATTTCCTGAAGGTTTCAAATGGAAGCCAGGAGGTACAGGCACAAGGGAATGTTGCCTCACATGCAGTGTAAAACTACTAAAACTATAATCAAATTTGCACAGATCAAATTCCAATCTGACTGAATTTCTTCTGGTATCAGCATCTTCCAGTTCCTCCTGAAGACATTCTGAGATTCAGATCCGTTTTAATTTTTCTTATTTTCCAAGAAAATAAAAGTATAGATTTTGTAGTTCAGTCCCTCAGTCATGTCTGACTCTTTGTGACCTCATGGTCTGCAGCATGCCAGGCTTTCTCGGCCTTCACTATGTCCCAGAATTTGCTCAAATTAACATCCATTGACTCGGTGATGCTACCTAACCATGTCATCCACTGCCATCCCCTTTTTTGCTTTCAGTCTTTCCCAGCCTCAGGGTCATTTCCAATGAGTTGGCTCCTCACATCAGGTGGCCAAAGTATTGGAACTTCAGCTTCAGCATGGGTCCTTCCAATGAGTATTCTGGGTTGATATCCCTTAGGATTGACTGGTGTGATCTCCTTGCTATCCAAGGAACTATCAAGTTGATAGCCTTTAAATGTTAGCTTGGCAGTAGCTTGTTAAACTCTTCTTATTTATTGACTTATTCTTAACAGGGAAAATTACACCATCGGTTATTTGTATAAATGAAATTTTTCACAACTGGCAACCAACTGGTTGACACGTGAAAAACACATTGAAGATAACACTTAACTGCATTTGATAATATTCTAAGTGGGTACAACCAAAATCAGCATATTTTCATAGCAAGAAAAAGCAAAAAGAAAACAACGGTTTACCTTGGATAGTATAGAAGCAATAGTCCTGGAACATTTTTTTCTCACCTTTTACTCTGAGATAATCATAGATTCACATTCAGTTGTAAGAAATACTATAGAGAGCTCTCGTGTACCCTTCACCTAGTTTCTCCCTGTGGCAATGTCATGTATCAGTATAGTAAGATCTCACACCCACGATTATGACAGTGATGAACCTATCAACCTTACTCAAATCCCACCCATTTTGCATCACGCACTCATTTGTGTGGAGATCTGCTTTCAATAGCTACAATTTATTGGGCACTTCTATGATCCGGTTCTTCCTCACAAAAACCAACTTAGAGATGGAGAAAGTGAGGCAAAGAGGAAAGTGAAGATTTGAATCTCCATCATTTAACTCTGAAGGCAGAGCTTTCTATACTACACTATAGATATGAGACGTCTACATGTGTGTTTGAGTCCTTTCAAAAATTTCAAATATAGCTATTCCACAAAAGATTCAAAAGAAATATCAACACAAGCAGTAAGTAAAACAAAGGAAAATATCAAAGCCATGAATCAAAAGAAGAGGAAAATTGGACTAATATGATTCAATTTAGCTCTGAGCTTCTTGTTAGAGTAAAGAGGTAAGCAGGATAAGATACGAAATCCTGGATGTCAAAGAAGAGAAATTATTGATTCCTCAAGATACATAAATATAAAAACCTATATATGTATGTGCATATGCCCGTTGTTTGCTTCATCTCATTTTAAAAATTTTGTCAGGGTTCATATACACCCCAAATCAAACTCTGCCAAGGCATACTTAATACATAAGTAAAACACAGTTTCTAAAAAGCATACACCCAAAGCATAAAAAATGTGGTCATTTCCAATGACAGCTACTATCAATTCTCCCACTGTAGGCTAGTGCCATTCCTCTTGGTAGAGTATTTCTCTTCCCCTTGAATACTGGCTGGACTGACCCTCACAAGGGAAGATGGTGGAGGAATGACAGGGAGACCACTTTCTCCCCCACAAATCCATCAGAAGATCATTTGAATGCTGAGCAACTTCCACAAAACAACTTCTGAACACTCATAGAGGACACCAGGCACCCAGAAAGGCAGCCCGTTCTCTTTAAAAGGAGTTAGGCCAACATGAAAAAGACAAAAAGAGAGACAAAGAGATAGGGACCGAGACCCATTCTGGGGAGGGTGTCGTGAAGGAGGAGAAGTTTCCACACAGTAGGAAACCCTCTCACAGGTGGGTNCTTCTGAACACTCATAGAGGACACCAGGCACCCAGAAAGGCAGCCCGTTCTCTTTAAAAGGAGTTAGGCCAACATGAAAAAGACAAAAAGAGAGACAAAGAGATAGGGACCGAGACCCATTCTGGGGAGGGTGTCGTGAAGGAGGAGAAGTTTCCACACAGTAGGAAACCCTCTCACAGGTGGGTCCATGAGGAGTTTTGGAATCTCAGAAGGCAACGTAACTGGGAGAAAACAACAACAACAAAAAAAAAAAACCCACAGAATACATGCCTAACTGCAACTGTGGAAAAGGGAACTTTCCCATGAAAGGCTTTAACCTAACAACCTAACACACAGCTTGGTCCTCTCACAGAACAAAGGATGGAACAAATACCAAAGGAGGGCAAACCAGTTGCCTACCAGCACCTCACCACCTGGAGGCAGAGAGGCAGGTTTGGGACAGCCAGAGCCAGAATGTAAGAGAATGCTACAAACTCAGCCCCAGAGACAGCATCTTCCGCCAAACTGTGAGCAGGCTCCTAGTTGCCAACCACGTCTTCCTGAGATCCTGGATGGCTGACATCCACCAGGAGTCTCGCAGCTTGAGATCAGCTCTCCAGAGGAGAAACACAGCACAGGTGAGATGGTACTTTCGCAGCGCACCCAAAAAACTGAGCAGCCAGGACCTGGGAGCTGGTCAAGACACACAGCCCATCTGGGACAGTGCACTCACCAGGCAGCAGGTCGCCTGAGCTGCTCAGACCTGGGAGGTACACAAAATGTATGCCCAACACACAGAGATGGAGCCAGAACTGTGTCTGAGTCTCCTGGAGGTATGGGTCAGAAGGGGCCGGCCACAGGGGCTCTGGGTGCTGCAGACCTGGATATGGCATACGCCCTCTTGGAGGTGGTCACCATCAACCACACCATAGAACCACCAGAACTTATACAGGACTGGGGAAACAGACACTTGGAGGGCACAAACAAAACCTGGTTATAGCAAACACCCTCTTCCAACAACACAAGAGAAGACTCTACACATGGACATCACCAGATGGTCAATATCAAAATCAGACTGGCTGTATTCTTTGCACCCAAAGATGGAGAAGCTCTATAGAGTCAGCAAAAACAAGACCGGGAGCTGACTGTGCTCAGATCATGACTCCTTATTGCCAAATTAAGACTTAAATTGAAGAAAGTAGGTAAAATCACTAGACCATTCAGGTATGACATAATCAAATCCTTTAAGATTATACAGTGGAAGTGACAAATAGATTCAAAGAATTAGATCTGATAGACTGTCTGAAGAACTATGGACGGAGGTTTGAGACATTGTACAGGAGGCAGTGATCAAGACCATCCCAAGAAAATGAAATTCAAAAAGGCAAGATGGCTGTCTTGTGAGGGTTTACAAAGAGCTGAGAAAAAAAGAGAAGTGAAAGGCAAAGGAGACAACCCATTGAATGCAGAGTTCCAAAGAATAGCAAGGAGAGATAAGAAAGCCTTCCTCAGTGATCAGTGCAAAGANACTTTGGCCACCTGATGTGAAGAACCGACTTATTGGAAAAGATCCTGATACTGGGAAAGACTGAAGGCAGGAGGAGAAGGAGACAACAGAGGATGAGATAGTTGGATGGCATCACTGACTCAATGGACATGAGTTTGAGTAAACTGCAGGGGTTGGTGATGGACAGGGAAGCCTGGCGTCCATGGTGTCACAAAGAGTCAGACACAACCGAGTGACTGAACTGAAGTGAAAATCAAAACTAGTTGGAAAAAAAAAAGGTATTTTCAGGGTGGCATCATTCTCTTCCCTAATATTTCTAATCCCATTGTCATACTATAGATTAGATTACCAATTTCACTTTTTCATTTTACCCTTTCTGTGTATCCTTTTGCAAAAAATAATAATAAGTTAGATAAACAGGTGGACCTTCTTAATTCTTCCATCTTACATAAGAATATGTAGCATGCTGTATGTGCCTTTCTATATGTTGCTTTTTGTATTAATGATAACTCTGGGAATCACTCCATATAAATTCAAAAGGATCTTTCTGATTGTATTCTTCAGTACACTACTGTGTGAGCTTTACCATGACTCATTCAAGTAATCTCTTACACACAAACATTTAGGATGTTTTCAACATTTCATAAGTACAGATGATGACATAGGTGTTCATATGAACAAAATTAAACACACTTCTATACGCTGAAGTCATTTTTATATCAGTTTTTGTGAAATGTCTGGATATTTCACCAATTTTATACTTTTTATTTGTTTGTCTTGGGGTATTTCTCTTTTATCTCTTTAATTTTTAATAACTGCTCAATTCATATATAAAGATTGTTAGCTCTTTCTCATAATGTATCCTGTAAATATTTTCTTCCAGCTTATCACTTGTGATTTGGGTTTTTATTTTTTATTTTTATTTTCTCCTTGCAAAAGGAATTAAAAATGTTTTTAATTACACAGAGTCAAGTTTTATGGAATTTAAATGTTAAATTATAGAAAACTTTTTCTTGTGCTCACTTTATAAAGGAATTCTTGTTTATTTCCTGATGCTCAGAAGGTAAAGACTCCATCAGCAATGCAGGAGACCCATGTTCAATATAGGGTCAACAAGAACCCATGGAGAAGGGAATGGTTACCCATTCCAGTATTTTTGCCTGGAGAATTCCACAGACAGAGGAACCTTGCAGGATGCAGTCCATGGATACACAAGGAGTTGGAGGTAACTGAGTATGCACACCCACACAGTGATATGAAAGGATAAAACTGAGCAAGACCTTGAGGGGCTTCTGGGCCTTTCTGTCTCTATTTCTGGACTACAGTCTCCATGATCTTCTCTGAGTTCTAAAAGTTCAGTTCAGTTGCTCAGTCATGTCCGACACTTTGTGACCCCATGCATTGCAGCATGCCAGGCTCCCCATTCGTCACCAACTCCCAGAGCTTGCTCAAACTCATGCCCATCAAGTCAGTGATGCCACCCAACCAGCTCATTCTTTGTTGTCTCCTTCTCCTCCTGCCTTCAATCTTTCCCAGCATCAGGGTCTTTTCTAATGAGTCAGTTCTTACCATCAGGTTGCCAAAGTATTGGAGTTTCAGCTTCAGCATCAGTCCTTCCAATGAATATTCCGGACTGATTTCCTTTAGGATGGACTGGGTCGATCTCCCTGCAGTCCAAGAGACTCCCAAGAGTCTTCTCCAACACCGTAGATTGAAAGCACTGCTTCTTCAGGCTCAGTTTTCTTTATGGTTCAACTCTCACATTCATACATGACTACCAGAAAAACCATACCTTTGATCAGATGGACTTTTGTCAGAAAAGTAATGTCTGTGCATTTCAATGTGCTGTCTACGTTGGTCATAGATTTTCTCCCAAGGAGCAAGTGGCTTTTAATTTCATGGCTGCATCACCATCTGAAGTGATTTTGGAGCCCAAGAAAATAAAGTCTCTCACTGTTTCCACTGTTTTCCCATCTATTTGCCATGAAGTGATGGGACCGGATGCCATGATCTTCATTTTTTGAATACTGAGTTTTAAGCCAGCTTTTTCATTTTTCTCTTTCATTTTTATCAAGAGGCTCTTTAGTTCTTCACTTTCTACCATAACGGTAGTGTCATCTACATATCTGAAGTTATTGATATTTCTCCTGGCAATCTTGATTCCAGCTTGTGCTTCAAGCAGCTCAGTATTTCGTATGATGTACTCTGCATGTAAGTTATGTAAGCAGAATAACAATACACAGCTTTGACATACTCCTTTCCCGATCTGGAGCCAGTCCATTGTTTCATGTTCAGTTCTAATTGTTGCTTCTTGATCAGCATACAGATTTCTCAGGAGTCAGGTCAGGTGGTCTGGTATTCCCATCTCTTGAAGAATTTTCCACAGTTTGTTGTGATCCACACAGGCAAAGTTTTTGGCGTAGTCAATAAAGCAGAAGTATATGTTTTTCTGGAACTCTCTTGCTTTTTCTATGACCCAACAGATGTTGGCAATTTGATTTTTGTTTCCTATGAAAAAGAAATCCCCAAGAAAAACAAATGCAAAAAGCCAAATGGCTCCCTGAGCAGGCCTTACGAATAGCTGAGAAAAGAAGAGAACCTAAAGGCAAAGGAGAAAAGGAAAGATATACACATCTGAATGCAGAGTTCCAAAGAATAGCAAGAAGAGATAAAAAAGCCTTCCTCAGTGATCAATGCAAAAAAAACACAGAGGAAAACAATAGAATGGGAAAGACTAGAGATCTCTTCAAGGAAATTAGAGATACCAAGGGAACATTTCATGCAAAGACGGGCACAAAAAAGGACATAAACAGTATGGACCTAACACAAGCAGAAGACATTAAGAAGAGGTGGCAAGAATACACAGAAGAACTATACAAAAATCTCAATGACCCAGACAATCACGATGGTGTGATCATTCACCGAGAGCCAGACATCCTGGACTGCAAAGTCAGGCAGGCCTTAGGAAGCATCACTAAGAACAAAGCTAGTGGAGGTGATGAAATTCCAGTTGAGCTATTTCAAATCCTAAAAGGTACTCTGTTAACCTGCTGCACGTAATATGCCAGCAAATTTGGAAAACTCGGCATGGGCCACAGGGCTGGAAAGGTCAGTTTTCAATCCAGTCCCAAAGAAAGGCAATGCCAAAGAATGTTCAAACACAACTTCACTCATCTCACACATCTTGCTCAAAATCCTCCAAGCAAGGCTTCAACAGTACATGAACCAAGAACTTCTAGATGTTCAAGCTGGATTTAGAAAAGGCAGAATGCAACAAGGGCAGATTTGAATAACTGCTAATCTAGGAAGAGAAAGTATGCAAAGACAAGGGAAGTGTTCTCTGCTTAGTTGTTCAGTTGTGTCTGACTCTTTGCGACCCTACAGACTGCAGCCCACTAGGCTCCTCTGTCCAAGGAGATTCTCCAAGAATACTGGAGTAGGTTACCATGCCCTCCTCTAGGGGATCTTCCCAACCCAGGGATCAAACCCAGACCTCCCACATTGTAGGCAGATTCTTTACCTACTAAGCCACCAGGGAAGCCCAAGAAAATTAGAGTGGGTAGTCTATCCCTTCTCCAGTGGATCTTCTTGACCCAGGAATCAAACCATGGTCTCCTGCATTGCAGGCAGCTTCTTTACCAGCTGAGCTACCAGGGAAGCCCTGCATATCCCTTAAGGGGGAACCAGGACCCCTGGTTCCAAGGCTGCACTATTGTTTTCCTGGCTGCCCCTCCTTTGTCTTTGCATCTGGTAGCCAGGAAACAACAGTGTAGCCTTGGGGTAGGGTCCTGGCTCCTCCTCAAGGGATGTACTACCAATGTCTTTAAGCTCTTTAAGACATCAGCATTCTTCACACCAAAGAAAGTCCACCTGAGGCTACATTAAAAGAACCAGAGAAGCTCATCAAGACCAGATTAGAGGAGTGGAGACCCAGCACACATCCTAATCTTGTCAGCACCTTGCTATAAAACTCACCGAATCCTCCCCTGTTAGAACACAGTTTTTGGCAGCAAGAGCCCCATGTGTTCCTCTTTGCCTGACAAAGCAATAGAGCTGTTTTTCCTTCTTCACACAAAACTCTGTCTCTGAGATTTGATCTAGCATAAGTGCACAGAGGCTGAGCTTTTGGCATCAAGGGCAAGCATATAGGAATAAAATACTATTTGCCTACTGACCTCAAGGCAAATTCAAAGATGCATAAACTTTATTTCTGCAGGCCTTTCATCTCCTGACAGTGTAGCTTTCATTTTCACTAACCCCAGGTTTCCTCAGCAGGCCAGCTTCACCAGAGAGCTGCAAACTAAACCTAAATTACTAAAGAAGATACTGCTCACTCATCATAACCACAGGAATCTTTCTCTAGAGCAAATAATAACTTGTAGTGCAAATTTACTTTATAATCATCTACTTTTATAAAGCAAGGATCACTTATATTTCATTATCTCTCATTGATAGTACATTTTCTCTTATTATTTTTCTTATCAAGTAATCTATGTTTGGGCTTCCCCAGTGGCTCAGACAGTAAAGAATCTGCCTGCAATGTGGGAGACCTGGGTAGAGACGATCTCCTGGAGAAGGAAACAGCTAACCACTCCAGTATTCTGGCCTCGAAAATTCCATGGACAGAGAAGCCTGGCAGGCTATAGTCCACGGGGTCGCAAAGAGTCAGACATGACTGAGCAATTTTCACACAATACAACAATTTATGTTTATTATAGAAAAACACAATAGTCAAGTTAAAAGAAAACTTTTGAAATTGTTAACATTATAGGACATATTACTATATTAATATATCCTTATTTGAAATACTGAATATACTCTATTCAATAAGACTGTATTTACTATATTATTGACTGCAGCCATGAAATTAGAAGACACTTGCTTATTGGAAGGAAGGCTATGACAAACCTAGACAGTGTATTAAAAAGCAAAGATATCACTTTGCTGACAAAAGTCTGTATAGCCAAAGCTATGATGTTTCCAGTAGTCATGTATGGATGTGAGAGTTGGACCATAAAGAAGGCTGAATGTTGAAGAATTGATGCTTTCAAATTGTGGTGCTGGAGCAGACTCTTGAGAGTCCCTTGGACAGCAAGGAGATCAAATCAATCAATCAGATTCTAAGGAAAATCAACCCTGAATACTCATTGGAAGGACTGAGGCTGAAGCTCAAGCTCAATCTCCAATACTTTGGCCACTGGATGTGAACAGCCAACTCATTGGAAGAGACCCTGATGCTGGGAAAGATTGAAGGCACAAGGAGAAGAGGGCAACCAAGGATGAGATGGCTGGATGGCATCACCGATTTAATGGACATCACCTTGGGAGAACTTTGGGAAACAGGGAGGGACAGGGAGGCAGGGCATGCTGGAGTCCATGGGATAGCAAAGAATCAGACACAATTTAGTGACTGAACAACAATAGTATTTACTATACTTTCCATTTTGTTATTTATTTGTATTTTCCCTTAATAAAAAAATTTTCCATGATATTATCACCAAAATAAGCATTTTTAAAGGCTATATGTTGTTCCACTATATAAAGTGTAGGGAAGAGAAGTAGAACAGAATTTACCACCCCAAAATGTCTCTTTCACATGCAGATTATTTCAAGCTGAAAATCCCAGAGGCCCAAAAGATTCAGCAAGAAACTTTGATCTTCTGCCTAAGGCTAAAAGAATGTAGATACAGGACCTATTCCCTGAATAGATCTATCACCAGAGATCATCGCAAAGAATGTGGGTTAGGCATAGTGGAAGCAGGGTCTAGAGATGAGAGTCTACTGTGTCCCACTGTCACTGCTTGGCAGTGACAAACATTTATTTACCAACCTTTTGCTTTTCCAACTCCTTGTCAATGGCTTTCCTTTCCCTTCAAGCCCCAAACCACTACCCTCAACATCTTCCTTTGTCTTTATCTGAAGATGCTTTTTAAGGTGAAGGTTTCAGTCATTCTAGCAAGTTACTGTATTTTCCTGAGTCTTTCCCATATAATTGTTATTAAGCTCTTCTTTGACTTTGTCCTGTTCATCTTTCTGGCATTAATTCTTAGAACAGATAGAAGAACCTAGAAGGAAAGTAAAATTTCTTCCTCCCCAACAAAAGACAGAAAATATTTAATCATGTATTATGCCTTTAGGATGTTTGGCTTTTCTGTTTACTATCATAAACAATAAAATTACTTAAAGACACATGCCTTTGTGAATTTGTCAAGATATTTCTTTAAGATAAATATATAGACATAGACTTGTTGGATCAAACAGTATACAAGATTTTTTTATATACACAGCTGAGTTGCCACCAGCAGTGTTTGAAAATAACTGTTCCCTTTATACACACCTACCCCACTTAGTGTTATCATTCTTACTAATGCTTTTTTATCTCAGTTTCTTAACTCAAGACTGAACAGCAAATGTAAAGCTCCACTGAAGCACAAGACAAATTCAGAACAAAATATTACTGATGTGTGTCTAAAACATTGCAAAACTCCTCCCAGCCTCTGAACATCTATGGAAACCATCTGAGAACATCCAGAACAAACCATCGAAAACATCTGAGAAACCACTTCATTCAAAGATGACAATTTTTTTACTCTGTGTATACACTTTAGTCTTTAAGACCTTAAACTTCAGTGCAACTTCTGAACAGTTCTTCCCATTCAATAGGAGCTCAAGCTTGGTTCTGATTGTAAATACATAAGAAGGTCCCTAACCAAGAAGCATAGACTCAAGAAAGTTGTTGGAAGAAGCTTACATAAAAGCTTGTCCCATTAGGTCTGAACTAATTAACACTCCAAGATAATTCTCCCTCATCAGTTACTGGCTAAACATATTTGCCTTAGAAATTTTTACTTCAGGTTCTAGTCTAATGGCCCACACTTCTAAATTATACTTTTAATTGAAAAGCAACAATACAGAATTTTTTTTTTCACAACCATCTGTGCTTTCCGAAGAACACATAACTGCTACTGATAAATCCACTATTTTGCACACCCCGATCTTTATGTTTAGGGTTTGAAAAGCTTAGGAAAATAATGCTGTTCCACAAAAACAGTATGTGATCAGAAACACTTGCTTTAAAATTTTATGTTTGGTGTGTGAAACTTCTTAACAAGTGTTTATTAAACTGCATAATTTCAAAGCCTGAAGTGGTATATTGCAATGTTTTCCTGGGAGTTGATCACATTTGCATATCCTTTTACACTTCTTGGGAAATTAATATTGCCTTTTGTTTCTTGAACTTAGCTAATATAACTTGCCATTTTTACTTTTCATTGCTATGAGTAATACAGAGTGAACCCCCAAAGGGATCCCTGCAATGCCTACATAAGCTTTATTCTCTTGCTGTTACATTTTTTCATATGAATACATTAAATCAAGATTAATAAACCTTTGCAGAATTCACTGGCCTTGCAAAAAGGCAAGATTCATAATGGTAAAGGCTGCCCAGTGAGTAAAGGAATATTCCTCTTAAAACTGGAGCCAAAGGTCAGGGTTTACAGGGGCCTCATTACATCCAACAGCTTGCCAGAGATCCTTCACCAAGAAAGGAATATTTCAACAATGGCTCAAGTCTAAGGTGGCTTTACCACCAAGATACAAAAACCCAGCTGGCGAAAATTAGACTGCTTTCTCTCAAGCATATGTCTTTGTCAGAAGTTAAAACTGACCGTGGTTTTAGGATTTCAAAAATTCCAGCTGAAGCACATGAGGTTGAAAATGGGATGATAATCAAAGAAAGAGTATGGCAGAAGCTGAGAAAAGAGGAACATCAGGAGTAGCTAAGAAGCTCCACAAAGCAAATCAAATGTAGAAAAGGGAAATCCCTGAAAATACCACACCACACTAGACAACGGTCACTAGAAGCCTCCAAGGGTCATCCTTCACTCATCTGCCTGTAGTGAAGGAAAAATAATGGTCTATCTATTGCTCTGAGCTCTTGGATGAGACCCCTATAAAATGAGATTTAATGGAGAAAAAAATTTATATATGTGCAGGAGCCCCACAACATGAGACTCAAAAAGCAACCAGAGGATTGAGGCTGATGCGTTGATACTATACTAAGTTAAAGGAAAGGAAAGGGGTCTGAGACGTCAAAGTTGTTGTTGTTAAGTCCCTAAGTTGTACTGGACTCTTTGTGACCCCCTGGCCTGTAGCCTGCCAGGCTGCTCTGTCCGTGGGATTTCCCAGGCGAGTATATTTGAGTGGGTGCCATTTCCTTCTCCAGGGGATCTTCTGACCCAGGGACAGAACCCACCTCTTCTGTGTCTGCTGCACTGGCAGATGGATTCTTTACTACTGAGCTACCAAGGAAGCCCAAGAATTCAAAAAGAGGAAGGCAATCTACATGAAGGTGATAGAAGTCTGGAAAGCAAAGGTTATCCTGCCAGGCAGGTAAGTCCCTAATTAAAAAGTTCTCTGGCAATAGCTATCTTCTCATTCTAATGTAAATTTCCTTTAAAATATAGATTTTTCCTTACAATATAGATTTTTCCCTACAAAAATTTAGATCTATAAATGTAGAATTCCTTAACTTCTACTCTGTTTTCAGAGCTTCTCCTATGTTCTCTTAAACATAATTAGCTTAAAATAATCTTTATGCCTAAGAGGCATATTTTGGGGTGGCCCATGCTGCTCCCCTTCCACCTCTCCCAGCAGCCGCTCTGTCTAGTTGACAATTTAGTCAAGATAGCAACCTGAAAGAAAAGTTGGGAGCAACTTCAAGATACCTAACCACTAGGATATATACCCCATACCCTGTCAGAAAGCTCTTTCTACTGTCCCTTACACTGCTTTCACTTACTCTTCTCCTTGAAGTTCATTTTCAAAATGGTCAAGAGTCAGGGTGAGGGGATTCAGGGCCAGGATTAGAGTGAGGCAATCAGCTCAGGTACAAAATTTAAGAAGCCACCACAGTAGAGTTCTCAGTCTGAAGATGAGGGCAACAGAAAGCCAAGAGCAACCAAGTGGGAGAGACAAAGTCCCAGCCTAACCTTTAGGTGTGGATCTGGTCATACCCAAAGATCCACCCTTATATTTGTCACTTGAGTCATTAGGATTCCTGTGGCCTAAGCTAATGTAGGTTCTATTCCCAACTCCTGAATCTAAAATCTCTTAACTCTGCAGCCTAGGGAGAAATCTTTCATGTTCCTCCTATCAAGGAACTTATGAGAACATTTTGGAAATAAGATGTAACAACTGGATTTCACATCATATGCCTCAGCTTTCCCATTTTACAGCTTTATTCGTACATGCTCTCAAGAATTCACTTTACTCTTATAAACCTATATTTCATCATTTTCAAAACTGAGAAAATCATTTCTTATTTTTTATGATATTATTTTGAGGATCAAAAAGACTTGTTTAAATGCAAAAAAATATTATGATTATGACATCAAAAACAATCTATACACAAAAATGAAGTGGCAAATGATGATAATAAAAGAAAGAGAATTAAGAGGCATTATAAGGCTCAGTGAACAATAACCATAACTAATGATATCTACCTAGTGCATGCTTTGTGTTAGGCATTGTGCTAAGTTCTTTAAATACATCATATCATATCATTTAACATTCTCAAACTTTAAAAGCCCATTTTTAGATAAGGCTTAAAGAACAAAAAACACTTTTTAAGTTAAAAAAGTAAGTGGTAGAAGCAAAATAAAAACCAGTTCTGGGCCACCAAAGCCAATGCATACTTGTAAGTGAAATAAAAGATATGAGGGAAACACTCTGTAGAATATAATTCAGTTATTTAAAAAATCCATCATCATATAATAGATTTAGCAATTCTATGGCTTTATGTAGAACTGTGCATAATATATCTAACTCATTTAAAGTCTAGTCATGTAATATCACAAGTTAATAAATAAAGTTGCACTATTTTCTAAACATCTGGATTACTAAGCCAATTTTACACATTTAATTCAGCTATTTGGTGTCATAAACATGTAGAAAAAAAATCATAGGGGAAAAAATGACTGTACATCTGGCACAAAGATGGCTATAAGAATTGGACTTACGAAGACTAAGTTATGTTTTTCCATCCTATATCCTCCAGAGGATGAATACTCCAAATATAACTGTTTCCAAAGCAACCATGATCAAGATAGGTGACTGCATAAAGGAGCCAGAATGAATAGGTTATGCTCAGCCCTCTTCAAAAGCTGAAACTTCCTCTCAGGATAAGGAACTTGTAGTTTCTTATCCTTGACAAGCTGGCCTATAAACCAAAACAAGAGCATCACTTCTTTGTTCTTCCACTGCTTTGGTGCACATCAGATTGTCCAGAGGGAGCTCAATTTTTAAGTCACTCATCATACCTGTCTAGAACTTCTTTCACTCATTCATTCTTTCAGTTACTCAATGATGCCTTCTACTTCCTGAGCCCTGGACTAGGGATCCAAGGTCCCAAACATCCCTGCCTAGAAGACTACGAAAGATAAGGTTTCTGGAGTCTCCATTTTCCCCATCTCTTCTCCAGCCATTGGCTGCTGTGAGAATGAATCCTGTGAGTTTTGGCAGCCCTTGAGGCTCAACATGATTAATTTTAACATCAAGAGCAATGACTAATATCAAAAATAAAACAGGTGGTAGAATAAAACATTAATTTCTTTACAACTTCGATGTGGGGGAAGTCTTTCTATGATTCAAATCCAAATGTTAAAAAAAATAGGAAAATATTGAAAATTTTGACTATATGAAAATTTAAAGACTCTCCTGCACAGAAAAAATAACCCATAAGCAATGTAAAAAAACCACAAATGTATGTATTCACTAGTTTTGTAATAAGCATTTGAAGAATAAACCAGAAACTAAGGAAAATATTCACTATGAAGGGTGAATAAGACGTCAGTGAAAGGGTAGGCATGAAATAGGACTTCCTGGGACAAAGTTTTATCTACATTTGGTTTTGAGCAATGTCAAGTTTCACATATTCAAATAAAAAAAGATTGAAAAAACAAAACCTAAACTTGCAAGCAAGAAGGAAAAGAAGTAAGATGAATGACATACTGATAAAAATGACCACAGAGGATCAAAAAATGAATTCCAATAACTTGAATCTGGTACTCTGAATGTATATTCACAGTGGAAAGTTAGTACAAAAACAAATACAAATTAATCTTGAACTTTACTTAGTAGATTGGTTGTTAGAAGTAGTATTGATGTAGTATTTCTGAAACTACTTTTTGTATGTTACAGGATAGAGCAAATGAATCAATAGAGTGAACTCTCACAGTGGAATAAAGGAGAAACAAATATGAAATGAGGGAAGCTGAAGAAGAATATTGTGATGCTCGATTTGAATTGTAGGTTACTACATATATAGTATATACATAAATATCCAGATCTACAAATATATATATATCTTAGGAGTAATGACAACAAAGTATCAATGCACCCATCTAGTAGCCAAATCTTTGTTTCTGAATTCCATTCCCAACTAAAGGGAGGCAGTGCTCTTTGAAAAAACAACTTATTCCTGGTCAGGAGAATAGGTAAGAATACAAGGTAAGCTTAAAAGATCTTATTTTCTTCAAGAGCATACTCAAAACTGAGGGAGAGATGTCACGAGGACACAAGAACTAGCTTTAGAGGGGATCCTACTGGCTAAACTGGGGACAATTTGAGCATCACTAAAGAATAAGGACCCCAACAACTCAGTGGTAAAGAATCCACCTGCCTTGCAGGAGACCCAGGAGACACAGGTTTGATTCCTGGGTTGAGAAGATCCCATGGAAGATTCCCAGGCAAAAATACCCTAGTATTTGAGTATTTATAAATATCCTAGTCATTGGACATGACTGAGCACAAAGCACTTTCCAAAGAAAAGTATATATATATATATATATATATATATATNTGAAAATTTTGACTATATGAAAATTTAAAGACTCTCCTGCACAGAAAAAATAACCCATAAGCAATGTAAAAAAACCACAAATGTATGTATTCACTAGTTTTGTAATAAGCATTTGAAGAATAAACCAGAAACTAAGGAAAATATTCACTATGAAGGGTGAATAAGACGTCAGTGAAAGGGTAGGCATGAAATAGGACTTCCTGGGACAAAGTTTTATCTACATTTGGTTTTGAGCAATGTCAAGTTTCACATATTCAAATAAAAAAAGATTGAAAAAACAAAACCTAAACTTGCAAGCAAGAAGGAAAAGAAGTAAGATGAATGACATACTGATAAAAATGACCACAGAGGATCAAAAAATGAATTCCAATAACTTGAATCTGGTACTCTGAATGTATATTCACAGTGGAAAGTTAGTACAAAAACAAATACAAATTAATCTTGAACTTTACTTAGTAGATTGGTTGTTAGAAGTAGTATTGATGTAGTATTTCTGAAACTACTTTTTGTATGTTACAGGATAGAGCAAATGAATCAATAGAGTGAACTCTCACAGTGGAATAAAGGAGAAACAAATATGAAATGAGGGAAGCTGAAGAAGAATATTGTGATGCTCGATTTGAATTGTAGGTTACTACATATATAGTATATACATAAATATCCAGATCTACAAATATATATATATCTTAGGAGTAATGACAACAAAGTATCAATGCACCCATCTAGTAGCCAAATCTTTGTTTCTGAATTCCATTCCCAACTAAAGGGAGGCAGTGCTCTTTGAAAAAACAACTTATTCCTGGTCAGGAGAATAGGTAAGAATACAAGGTAAGCTTAAAAGATCTTATTTTCTTCAAGAGCATACTCAAAACTGAGGGAGAGATGTCACGAGGACACAAGAACTAGCTTTAGAGGGGATCCTACTGGCTAAACTGGGGACAATTTGAGCATCACTAAAGAATAAGGACCCCAACAACTCAGTGGTAAAGAATCCACCTGCCTTGCAGGAGACCCAGGAGACACAGGTTTGATTCCTGGGTTGAGAAGATCCCATGGAAGATTCCCAGGCAAAAATACCCTAGTATTTGAGTATTTATAAATATCCTAGTCATTGGACATGACTGAGCACAAAGCACTTTCCAAAGAAAAGTATATATATATATATATATATATATATATATGATCTGTTCATCTTCTGTAAGTAGTCTTTACTTCAGTACAAAGTTTACAGTGACTTGGGGTTAAAAAGGTATGATAAAAGCAGTGAAAAGAAAAAACATTTTATTTTAGCTGAAACATGTACCAACTCTATGGGTAAGTTGTTTCAGCCATAATGATAATCATCAAATCCTAGTATGGATGCAGTCTTCCCTGGTGGCTCAGATGGTAAAGAATCTACCTGCAATGCACGAGACCCAGGTTCAATCCCTGGGTCAGGAAGATCCCCTGGAGGAGGAAGTGACAACCCATTCCAGTATTCTTGCCTGGAGAATTCAATGGACAATATGGAAACAGGGAGGAGGAGCACTTTTGTTACCAAAGAATATCAGTTAATAAATATATGAGAATAATACTATTAGAAGAATACCATCAGGCAACATTCATCCATGAATAATGCAACCAATGGATGAAAAAAGTTTTTTGGATAAAAGATATTCACCCACTCTCAAAATGTCGCTTTCTGATTATAAACCAAAAAGTCCAATCTCATTAAAATACATAACTTCCAAATTTTGAGGGGTCTGGAAGATATCACCTTAATCAAGTGATCATTTAGCATTACCAATAATGATACAAACAAATTATGTGCCTCTTATATGATGCGATGTGAAGTACACAGTATCATTTAGATACTATTTGACCCAAAATATTTAAACTAAATCTAATGATGAGGAAACACCTAGACAGATCCACACTGCATGGCATTCCACAAGACACTGCCTTGGAATTTTCCAAAATATTAACCCATGAAAGATAAATAAAAGCAGAAGACTATTCTAGATTAAAAGAGTCCAAAGAGGAACAACAACTAAAGAAAACATGTAATCCAATAGGATTTATCAAAAGGAAAACATAAATAAGGAAAAGGGACATTATAAGATACAAGTGACATTAATGCGGACATCTGACCCCAGGGACTATAACATGCCAGGCTCCACTGTCCTTCATTATCTCCCAGAGTTTGCTCAATTTATATCCATGGAGTCCGTGATACCATCTAACCAGCTCATCCTCTGTTGCCCTACTTCTACTCTTGCCCTCAAACTTTTGCCTCTTTGCACCAGGTGGCCAAAGTATTGGAGCTTCACCTTCAGCATTGTTAGGACCTAACATACACCATGATAGGCTTTTAGGCCTGAGTTCCATTTATCAAGAAGATGAGTCACTGCCTAGGAGGAACCGAGATCATCTTCCATGGGTGCCAGGACTTTACCAATTAGCATGTTCCCCGTAGCCTGGTTTGAGCCTATCAGGACATAATGGACATCCCCCAAGAAAGCCCGCGCGTGTGAAAATTTAGCCAATTAGTAGATGCCCAGAAATCCTTGCAACCAATCCACCTTTGCCAACTCCCTGTCTTTGTTCTAAAACTTATAAATACTGTTGTAATTCAGGGCTCGGGGCCCTTGCTCGACTCCACTGTGCTGGATGCAGTTTGAGCCCTAGCTCAAGCTAGCAATAAACCCCTTTTTGCTTTTGCATTGCTGTGGACGTCTTATTCTCTCAGTTTGGGGGACTCGGACTTTGGGCACAGCAAGCATCAGTCCTTCCAATGAATATTCAGGACTGATTTCCTTTAGGGTTGACTGGTTTTGATCTCCTTGCAGTCCAAAGAATTTTAAATAGTCTCCTCAATGACCACAATTTGAAAGCATCAATTCTTTGGCACTCAGCTTTCCTTATAGTCCAGCTCTCAACATCCATACATGACTACTGGAAAAACCATAGCCTGACTAAACAGACCTTTGCTGGCAAAGTGTCGTCTCTGCTTTTTAATATGCTGTGTAGGTTTGTCATAGCTATCCTTCCAAGTAACAAGTTTCTTTTAATTTCATGGTGGCAGTTACCTTCCATAGTGATTTTGGAGCCCAAGAAAATAAAATCTATCACTGCTTCCACTTTTTCCCCTCCTATTTGCCATAAAGTGATGGGACCGAATGCCATGATCTTCATTTTTTTGAATACTGAGTTTCAAAGCAGATTTATCACTCTCCTCTTTTACCTTCATCAAGAGACTCTTTATTTTTTTATAATTTTAAATCTATTTATTTTTTAATTGAAGGATAACTGCTTTACAGAACTGTGTTGGTTCCTGCCAAACATCAACATGAATCAGCTATAGGTATACATATGTCCCCTTCCACATTCCTCCCCACCCCTCCCCTCCCTCCCACTTTCCTTCCCATCCCATCCCTCTAATTCCTCTTCACTTTCTGCCATTAGAGTGGTATCATCTGCATATCTGAGCTTGTTGCTATTTCTCCCAGCAATCTTTTTTAATTTTATTTGATAACATATCAGTGTTTAAATTTCTTGGGTGTGACAATAATATTATGGTTACATATTGATCTTAGGAGATACACGGTTAAATGTCAGATGGAAATACAATGTCTACAGCTGAACTGCAATTAGTTTTGCAAAAGTACATAAATGAGAAAAAGAAAGCAAATGAACAACAGTAACAAATGTTAATGAATAATTTAATTATTATGAATGGTATTTGGGTACCTATTGTTCTCTTCTCTCAATTTTTCCTAAGTTTTAATATTTTCAGAGTAAAAAGTTGGGAGGAAAATAACTGTGATAGACTGTAAAAAAATTAAAGAACAACTAGTATTTTCTAAATGCTTGCTATGTGTTAGGTTCTATTCATAATGGGGTTTCAATAATAACATTTAATCCTCAAATTTTATGTGATTGATAGTAATATTTTACAGATGAGGAAACTGAATACTGTAGAGGTAAAATTACTTGTCCAAGCTAGTAATCAAGAGTGGTTAGGATCTGAAACTAAGAAATTTAGATTTAGTGTTCATTATCATAGATACAATATTTTTCTGCCCTTCAAATAAAGAAATAAATCAGATTACTGAAACACACTTATTGAATAACATGAAGTAATATGATTAGTAGAACAAACATATTAATCATATTAGACTAATGATTATATCTATCTGATATTTCCTACATGCCCAACACAGAATTCTGGAGGGTTCAATTGGTTCTGATTATTTGTCTTTTCTGTGTTGGAAAATAAAACCAGCAATAACTGGAGGCCAATGAACATCATAGGGTGGGGTGGTGAATTGATTTTTATTAACACAGTGTCTAAAAAAAAAGGCCTAAACAATATCTAAAAATATGTCTAAAAAATATCCATAATGCTCAGTTATGGATATAATTTTTAAAACAGAGAAGTAGAGAAAGTCTAAGAATCTATAACTAGTAGGTTTAAAAATCAAAGAAAAATGAATAAAAAGTACAGGTGCTTTGAGATTTGGATTATGATACAAATGCCATTATAAAGTGGTCCATTTCCCCAGTTGGTAGCACTCCAACACAGTAAAAATTACATTATTAGTCAGTTAATCAGTTTTCTCTCATGAAGACTCAGTGGGGTGCCTTCTTTAACTCAATAGAGTAACCAGCACAAATAGCATCTAAAAAAGAGAAAAGTCACAAGAATAAAAAAACAAAAATTGACACAAAAAGCTAGAGAGAAGAGAGACTGAAACAGACAAAGGGGATTGTCCTATAAAAGAAAGTGAGAAATGGAAAGGGAAATGTCAGGAATCAAAGGTTAAAAGATAAAAGATCAGGATTAAAAAAAAAAAAAAAAACAAGGAAAGATATTCAAGTCTCATAAAAGAACAGGGACCAGTCAGGAGATAAAAACCATGACCAGAGTCGAAGCCTGAAAACACAAGACAAAGACAAAAAGAGGCAGTATTAGCAGTGCCATTCACTCACTCATTTACTAAGTCATTTAACGCCTTCTAAGTAGAAGGTACTTTGTGGAATTTTGAAGGACACAAAAATGAGTAAGCAGGGACCCTTGCCCTCAAAGAACCTAGCTGCTCAAAATACTCTCATTTTTGCATTTTCCTGTTCTTTAAATGTAATTTTTAATTACTGATGCAATATCTCAGTTAACTGTGAGAATTACTTTTATATCTCAAATTTACTCAGTTGAATTTCATTTTTTAGAGTAATTAAATTCACATCACTACAAGGACTTAGACTGAAGGAAAGTTAAGAGCATGTAGAGAAGAAACGGGCTATGAGATAGAAAGGAGCAGAAGCAAATTCACTATGAAACTATTACAACTTAAGTTTCCAGGTCCTTTTAGAGCAGTTGGTCATTTAAAATCTTTCAATAAAGAAAGCTCTCCAAACAAGTGTTAACCTTGGGGTACATGAACCCTAGATTTCCTGAAAGGAATAGGTCTGAATACACAGTGAAGCAACTATAGCCATCCGTAACAAAAGCCAGATTCACCCAATTACAACCTGCAATTCTGTGAGCCAAAATTCCCATTTTCTTTTCTCTTGGGATATTGTGAAGGGTAGCAGAACATGCCACTCCAAAATGTGACTCTTTGGCATAAGGATTATTTTGATCCATTTATTTTAAGAAACGGCAGACACAGGAGAAGCTCTGAAAATAGAGAAGTTTCCCTTTTGTTAGAGACATTTATATTTAAAAAGGAAGTCTCCATTCATATCTCCCTCTCAGAACCAGGAAGACAAGGATGACTCTAAATCACAAGAGAATCCTATCATTGGAAAACAAATCTTACCCTTATTTACTATGCCTTTCCTAGTAATTTCCAATAACTGCCCACCCCAGCCCTCCTTATCTTTCTTTTGTCTTTACCTGAAGATGGCATTTAAGGTAGTAAATTCACCATCTCAGGAAGTCACTCACTTTTTCTGGTTATTTCCCATGGACACATGAAGTCTACATGTTAATAAATTTCTGTTTGTTTTTCTCCTGTTAATCTATTATGAGGCTAGGCAGTGGGGTAGTATAGGGTGGGGGGCGGGGAGCAGGTCTCAGCCCAGAATTCAAAAGGGCAAAGGGGAAGTTATTTTTCCTCCTCTACATAACCAAAGGAATTTGGAGATTTTGAGAGAATAATAAACTTAACTTCCTGTCAGGAAGACAGTATGGATCAATACTATTTCCAACTTTTAAAATATATACATTAGAATGTTTTTAACAGAAAGTTCCTACAACAGATTTAACCAAGTTTAAGAAAAAAAAAAATCACAGGACAAATCGTTAGGGGAAGCACACTGATTGAAACCTCCCACCCTGGCCAGGCACCATAGTAACCATTTGCATGAGTTGTTTTGTGACAGGAGATCCTGATAAGGAATATGGAACTAATAAGCTACCACCAACCGGAAGAGTTCAGGAAAGGTCTAAAGGAAACACTCCGTGTCGGTCCACTTCCCAGAATCCCTCTTGCTAGCATCCATCTTGGCTGAATGATGCCTGCGCCACCAGGAAAGACTCTGAATTAGAACGATTGGCCAAAGACCACCCAGAAACCAATCCCATCACCACAAAACCCAAGACTGCAGGCCACGCGGCAGAGCGGTTCTCTTGGGTTCCCTTACCCTACTGCTCTCCACCCGGGTGCCCTTTCCCAATAAAATTTCTTGCTTTTTCAGCACATGTGTCTCCTCGGACAATTCATTTCCGAGTGAGTGTTAGACAAGAGCCGAGTTTCGGGCGCTGGAAGGGGTCCCTCTTCTGTAACACAATCATTACATATTTTCCAAAGATAGTTTTTCCTCTAATTAGCAATAAATGAAAAAAAAAGGATTAAGCTGACACTACAAAAAGTCTCATTTAATGATATCCTTTTTATAGTATATGTTTACAACATTTATTTTTCTTTCTGCATTGCACAGAGTACTTATTTTCTACTGAGAGTTCCATTTAAATTCTTCTGTTGGCCAATCCACATGATTGCTAAGGAATCTATCCTTAATACTATGATATGTATCAAGCCTCCACTAGCAGTGCTGTGTCCCCTGTTCTCCTCGAAACAAATTACATTAGATACTAAGATTCTCAGAAATCTGCAAGAAAAGGATCTTCAGAAACGTTTCACTTAAGAGAGCCTCTGCCTTCTTGGGATGCTTCTTTGAAAGAGATAATTTAGAAATCAATCAGTTTTTCTGGTTCTCTCCCATGGACACATGATAAAAAAAATTACTGGAGGGTATTCCACATTTTTCATATTGGAAAGATGCAAACTAATAAAGGTCCGGACATTTCTTACATGTGGTTCCAAGGAAACAAAATGTAGTTCTTATTAAATATTTCTCAAAATCTCTTTACAATGTTACATTTATTTGAAAAATTAGATTACATGAAATATTTTACGTATAAAAGATCAGGAAATCAGTTGTCTTGTAAATGATTCATTCAGAATGACAAAAGGAAATCACGGAAGTGACCAGCTCTTTTTTTTGAAGAATAGCTGGCATTGGGAGAAACAGATATTTTGTGATTTTGAAAAATGACTTAGTTCTGAGCAGTGACTGAAGTCCCAGGCAAGTCCTGTAACGACCCCCTTCACCCAAAGAAGACAACAAAATCTGTAAATCTGTGTGTGTGTGCTCAGTCACTCAGTTGTGTCTGACTCTTTGAAACTCTATGGACTGTAGTAGCCCTCCAGACTCCTTGTCCATGGGATTTCCCAGGCAAGAACACTGGAGGGAGTTGCCATGTCCTCCTCCAGGGGATTTTCCAGACTCAGGGGTTGAATCCGCGTCTCCTGTTTCCTGCATTGGCAGGTGGATTCTTTACTGCTGACCCACCTGGGAAGCCCTATAAAATCTGTACTGACCCCATCAAAAAGTACACACACACACACACACACACACACACACGCATGCACGTGCGCGCGTGCACACACAAACACCCCTCATCACCACCATCACGTTGGAGAACAGCAATCTCGGCAGTAGAGATTTGAGTGCTAAGTAAACCTCCTCTGTGGGAGGTCCTTACATCCTAGTGTTATCATCTAACCCCAAGTCAGGTTCTTTGCAGAGCACTGGCTTTGGTGCCACAGAGAAGGCAATGGCACCCTACTCCAGTACTCTTGCCTGGAAAATCCCATGGACAGAGGAGCCTGGTAGGCTGCAGTCCATGGGGTCGTTAAGAGTCGGACACGACTGAGCGACTTCACTTTCACTTTTGACTTTCATGCATTGGAGAAGGAAATGGCAACCCACTCCAATGTTCTTGCCTGGAGAATCCCAGGGACAGGGGAGCCTGGTGGGCTGCCGTCTATGGGGTCGCACAGAGTCGGACACGACTGAAGCGACTTAGCAGCAGTAGCAGCAGCAGGCTTTGGTGCCACAGAGCACTGCCATTTCCAGCACTTCCAGTTTCTTTAGCCTTTAAGAGAACACAGAAGAGGCATTCAAACCAACAAGTAGAGAGATGTCCTGGCAGTCTAATTTCAAAGTAGGCTTCATATCAGAGTCTTTTATGGCTTTTTAAGAGAAGTATTTTATGCTTCTCTGATAGAAACCTCCAACAGTAGTAGCTTCTGTCTGATAAACAGCATAGAAAGGGAAACAATAAGTCAAAAGTGAAGGGAGAAGGGAGAAATTATTTAGTTGCAATAGGCAAACATGCAGTGAAAACAAGAGACTATTGCAGTTTAAAAGAATCGTCTATATTTATTCTGGTAAAGACTTTCCTCATGTCAGCACTTTAAATACCACTGTAAAATGCTGACAATGACTATGTGAATGCTGCTATAAAAAATTAAATTTCCCAACTAATGGGCTTCAAAGGTGTTTCCGCTCCTGCCTTACATACACACACACATACATGCACACACACACCAAGGAACATCTCGGGTATCTCTGTTAGGAGTTCCCGAAGTCAGCTATACTGCATGGAAGGAAAATGTCTATACTCCTAGCACCACTACTACAAGAAAAAAGTCAAAGAAGAGAGAATGTGAGCCATAACACACTAACCTGAGGTCAGAGGCTTAGTGTGCCAGGCTTCTAATTAGAAGCAGTGAGTTGGAGCAGTTGTCAACCTGTATTTTGTAGTCAGATCACACAGAACTAAATCCTATCTTAGTCACTGGGTGACTAAGGCTAGGAACTGAACCTCCTTGAACCCCAGTTTCCTCACTGACAAAACGGTTACAGTCATGTACGTTATAGGAATGAAATGAAATGAATCTGTACTAAGTACATAAAGCACTTAGGACAGATTCTGATTGACAACAAAGCACTCAGTATGCAGAAGTGATTGCTATTATCACTACCATTATTAAGGATTGTCATAGAGCATCCTTCTTGGTTAAACAGATAAGAAGCTTAGGGAAATAAAGTCACTCTGAAGAAAGACTTTGAGAAGATACAACTTGCCTAGTACTTCGTGCAAAATGTACATGCATCTGACTTTATACTATTGAAATTGGCATGTCTATTGTGCAGATGACAGAGCCTGGGCAGGATCTGAAATCTCAACAGAAAGTCAAGTGTAAGCTCACTGGTTTTAAAAAGCATCTTGGTAATTTCAGGATGAATAGAATTCTCTGCTTTGAACTTCTCTACTCAAAAGGTGGCCCATGGGCCAGAATAGCAACATCACCTGGGAACTTTAAAAAACTATTTACTTATGTATTTGGCTGCATCAGGTCTTAGTAATGGCAGGCAGGCTCTTCTCTACTTATGGCATGTGGGCCAAGTAGTTGTGGTATGCAGCCTTAGCTGCCCCCATGGCATATGGGATCTTAGTTCCCCGATCAGGGACTGAACCCATGTCCCCTGCATTGGAAGGTGGATTATTAACCACTGGACCACCAGGGAAGTCACAACCTAGGAACTTCCTAGAAATGCAGAATTCCAGGCTCCACCCCTAATCCACTGAACAAGATTTTTTAACAAGATCCCTTGGCAATTTGTATGCACATTAAAGCTCAAAAAGCACTTCTGTAGACCACAAAGTTTAATGTACAACTTAACCCATTTTAGTTGTGTTTCTGTGATCTTTGCTGTATAATAAAACACTCTAAAAATAGGGACTTAATACGAACAGTGACCATTTACTTGTCCTACTTTCTTCAGTTTGGACAGGGCTCAGCGGGACAGTTCATCTCTCTGCGCCATGTGGTGCTGACTGGGGCCATCCTGCTGAGACTGCAAGATCCAAGCTGGCTTCCCTCCTCTCCATGCCCCTCCCCTGGTAGGACTGGGGCAGCTGAGGGTGGGCTGGGCTTCTCTCCATATCTTTGTAGTCCTCCAGGACTCCTTTCCCAGGGGCCTCTCTCTTGCTGCATACTCAAGACTTCTTTAAGTGACGACACAGGGCTCTAAAGATTGTTACCTCCAGTCAACCTAATGTCTGGACTCAGAACTGACAGTGTTATTTCTGCCATTTCCTATTGGTCAAAAAAAGTCAAAAGGCCAACCAGAACTCAAAGGGAGAAAAAAAGGACTTCATCCCTTGATGGGAGAAGAGGCATACACAGACAGTAAGGGAAGACTTTATTAGCAACCTTCTTCTCAGACCATTACCACAAGGTGTCCATTCTTTTTCCACTTCCTTCATCTTCCTGCTCCCGTGATTGGTAAAACATCCACTTCATTTCAATTACGTGATTATATATATGTCCCCTTGGGAACATAAGGATTTTAAGACCTGACATCTCCCTTCAAGGATGTTATTATAATAATACTAGTGAAATAAAGCATGTGTATCTTAAAATTTTAATAACAATAAAATATTGCTTTAATAAAATATGTATGTAGCAATATCAGACAATAATAGAAATGATTGCCTAAGGCTATGAACCGTTCATTTAATTAATTGTGTACACAGTAATCACTCTGAGTGCTTAGGGAGGAGCATGAAAGTGGAGGAAAGTGACTATGGAAAAGGAGAGATGTATAGCCTGAGGAAGACTTGCAAAGAAAGTTAGATGGATTTCTAAAAGAAAAAAAAAGCCCAATGAAACATATTCGCAGGATAACAGAACCAAGGAGCCAAGGGAATGGGGTCACAGGGACACAAGGCCATACATAAATGAGTGTCTCTCCATGTTCTTGGAGTGATGACTATAAATTCAATGTTCCTGAAAAAACTTCTGGCTTCATAACGTCCACCTTTCTGTTTCCCCTTAGATATGTTCATAAGCCATTTGTGGAATTCCCACCTGCAAAGTAACCTTATATTAATAATGAAGTTTTTCTGTTTGTTTGTTTGTTTTACTAACCTTATAAATTTTACTGTACCTTCTTGGGGAGGAAGGGGAGGGAGGACAAACAGAAATGTGGGCATCGTCAAATGGCAACTTATAAACTTCACTATTCATTGTATAGGAACTAGCACTTCTGGTATTGTTAAGCAGCAACTTGTAAATTTCATTCTCCCTTAGAAAATAAAAATGGAATGAAAGGTACTGCTTAGAAGAAACATATAAATTTCAATCTCCACTGCAGGAAAATAAGCTCTGATTACACTGCATAGTTCATGCACCTCAAAGTGCCAAACACTTGTTTTATTATACAGTCATGTATAATCAGTTGGTTTTCCAGCAAAAGAGAAAGAAATTTATAAGTTGTTTAACTTTCTTAGAAATGTATTTTCCTTCCTTCTCTTTTTTCCTCCTCCATTCCTCCAAAACATAATATGAGCAATGGGGTTTCTGAACGTTACCACTCGTTAATTCTTTTCATAACAATAATTAAAATGATTTTAAACATTGTTCTTGGGCTTTATGATATCACATATAATAGGAATGACATAGTTTTAGGCCATATATTTTGAATAACAGTTCTTTAACATATTGAAGGTATAGAGAGCTGTTTAAAAGTTAGTAATAAGCATCATTATTGGCTCAGCTGGTAAAGAATCCACCAGCAATGTGGGAGACCTGAGTTTGATCCCTGGGTTGGGAAGATCCCCTGGAGAAGGGAAAGGCTACCCACTCCAGTATTCTGGCCTGGAGAGTTCCATGGACTGTATAGCCCGTGGGTTCACAAAGAGTCGGACACAACTGAGCAACTTTCACTTCACTTCTCTTCACTAGTGTTTAATTTCTATTTGATGTTGAAAAGGACCAGGCCTATTACTCTGAAAGTTCCTCAGTATTTTCACAAATGAACCTGTTAGAAACCCAGAGCCAGTGGATTTGAATGATTTTACCATTTATTCAAACAAGTTTCTAAATAGTTCACCTGGACAGGAAGGATCGGAACATTGGAAGAAAGTGGCAGAGCTATATTCTATAGAGTCATGGCAAGAAATAAAGGAAGAAGGGGAGTCACCATCTCATTACTGAAAGTGTCAGTGCAATGATATCCTAATAAAAGGTGTTTGAACAGAAATTATAAAATCCCATACTGAGAAAACTCTCATAAGAGAAGTTAGGTACAATATAGCCAAGAATCAACCAACGACATCTTCATGTCAAGGGAGGAGTAAAATATACCAACACTTTAATTTTCTTAACTTATAATTTTTGAACAAATAATATACTGTTCTTTAGTCACTAAGTCGTGTCTGACTCTTTTGAGACCCCATGAATTGTAGGCCTCCAGGCTCCTCTATCCATGGGATTTCCCAGGCAAGAATACTGGAGTGAGTTGCCATTTTCTTCTCCAGGGGATCTTCCCAACCCAGGGATTGAATCCACATCTCCCATACTGGCAGGCAGATTCTTTATTGCTGACCCACCAGGAAAGCCCTAGATGATATATATAAGAAGTAGGTAATTAATTGAAATAATACCAAAGTACTAATGTACAGTGAAAAATAAGTCTTCTGACCCATGCTTTTAACAATCTTTTGTGCAGTCTTTAACACATGCATGTATAAATATATATACATATACTTTAAAGTTCTATGACACCATATTCCAACCATTTTTTTCCACTCAGAGATGGTTCTATATGGAAACATGCTTTGTAATGACTTAATTATATTACAGTGTATAGATATTCTATAAATTTATTTACTTAATTCCTTATTTCTTGGGCATTCAAACTATCTTAAATCATTTCTTATGAAGCAAAATGCCATGATGAATAATTTTGTACATAGATTTTTGTGCATCTGGCAACTATATTTCTAAGATAAATCACTAGAAATGAAACTGTTAGGTCAAAGGGTTGTATGCATTTTATTTTGATAGTTATGGCAAAACAGCTTTCCAAAGACAATGTACCAATTTATACTTCCATTCATGATACCAATATATCCTGCATTGAAGGAATTCCAAAATAACCAAAGGTTCACCATTCTTTTTTCTGCCAACTGACCCTTTCTCTCTGAAATGAGGGTTGGGGATAAATATCATCTATTTTCTCTTATAAATATAGGCAGTTTATAATTATTATTACCCAAGATTCAAAGCCATTTCATTACCTACTGCACCACTCTGTCCTCACTGTGCTATAATTCTAACCGGTCACATAGATCTTTAATTTGCAGATCTCCTCAGAATACAGATTATCTGCGTTCTGCAGGCATCTGCAAAAAGCCATCCGCAAGTGCATATTTCATGGCTGAATATTTTTACATAACATCAGCTGGAGCCCATCATTCCCGTATTCTCGCCAAGTGTCACAACCTGCTCTATTATATCAATAAGCAGCTTCAATTAGTCATTTTCTCCCCATGGTGACGACAGCTATAATAGTATGCAGTGGTCTGATGAAGTTTGTAATACAAAGTACAGATGGGGATATTAGAAGGAAGAGGATACAAAATTAGAAAGGCATAAAAGAATTCCACCCCCCAAATAGTCATTTGGGGAAATGACAACATTTCTAACACAGTATTCAAGAATGAATACAAAAATGCAATTACTTTTGAAGAAGATGGATAAATAAATTCACCATGGGAACACATTCTTGTCCTAGATAGTTTTTATTGACTAATTAGTCATTTATTAAGTGTCATCTCAAAAACGACTGTAAATAAAAGAATATTTGGTAAATAGAAAAAAAAACTTGTCTTAAATAGAGTTAGAAGATGGAAATAAATGCCAAAAGAGAATGCTACAGTGAAAGCATTGTACAGTAGAAGGCATCACAGTTGGCTCTTCTCTCAGAATTTATCCTAATCCTTAAGTTTTCACCTTATCCACTAGGCTCGCTGGGCTCCAAGCCACAACCCCCTACCATATCTGGCATTGAGCCATGCCTTCCTAACTGACCACCTGCCCCTCTTGTCCTTTCCAGTCTCTTCTTTCCAGAGCAGCTGAAACTACTTTGTGAAAACATAAATCAGATCATGTTATATCTTTCTTTTCAGTCCTCCCATAGTTTCCCTTACAATAAATATCTAAAAGCTTCACCATGGTTGAAAAGGTCCTACATAACCTCTCCAATGATATGTCCCATTGCTCCCTCCTCATCCCCACACTGGCCTCCAACAAGCACAGTCCCAACTCAGATCCTCAGGCCTTATTACTGCTTCTAACTGGAATGCTTGTCCCTCAGATATTCACATGAGACCCCCCCCTTCACTTTAATCTCATTCATCCTCAAATGTCATCTCATCAGAGAGGTATTCTTTGACCACCCAATCTAAACAGCAACTCAAAGGTCTAACAATGCATGCTGATTTACTTTTACTTTCCTAGTACCACTTATTTCACTTTACATTATATATATATAAGTTTGTAACAATTTATTATCTTCATTTCCTTCTAGAATGTAATTTCTATGAAGGCAAGAAGAAGCAAAAATACAAACTGCATATCCCAACTAGACATAAAATCATACTGTGACTGTGAATTATATGCATAGTTGACAAAACATCATTTAACTTAGTTTAGGTCAAATTCATTCAACAAAGCAAATATTTAATGAACTTCTAATTATATATGAGGCTATTACATATCATGTTTCTAGTATATATTACATTTTATAATACATAAAATGAATGCATAATATAATGAGCTTTTAATTAAATATGGTATTCTACAAGCACAGGTCCCATTGTCTATTCCTAGAGACAGAACTGTGCACAGTTTTTAGGAGACAAGAGACAAAATATAAACTACTGAAATACCAAATCACAACACTAACAATCAGAAGTAGGCAGATAATAAATGTTAGGAAGTTCAGAGGAGAGAGTTGTATAGGCTAAGATGGTAAAGGAAAGTTTCAAAAAGAAAGATGGAGGTGATCAAGAAAAGAAAACTAGAAGAAAGGCATTCCAGTTGATAAAAACAGCTTATATCAGTGATCCTCAAACTTCAAGGCATGGAACCCTAGTGCAATACAGCCCACTGATGGGGCTAAACAAAAACCAATAAAGTTATGTCCCTTTCAATTCGCTTTTAATCTTTCTAATTCATCCAATGAGAAAGTACTTATTTGGAGAAGGAAATGGCAACCCACTCCAGTGTTCTTGCCTGGAGAATCCCAGGGACGAGGGAGCCTGGTGGGCTGCCGTCTATGGGGTCACACAGAGTCGGACACGACTGAAGTGACTTAGCAGCAGCAGCAACACATCAAATTAGTGCTAATATGTAAAAAACACCCTCCTAACACTTGGCTAATATGAACAGTATCATTTTATTTTTGCTGTATTCTTCTTTAAAGCTTTACACTCATTTATTTTAAGAGATTTTGGCTTCCATTTATGGGAAAATATGTGAGTTTCCTTGTATATAAACTCATTTAAGAAAGTAAAGTGGGTTATTTTAATGCCAGACATTAAACCAATTCTAGACCAGGTGCTGGGACACTATTGGTCTGGACACAGCAGAGCCCAGCTTTACTGTAAGTGAAGGGTACTGAGGGGAGAAAAGCCTCATGACAGGCTAAAGATTTTGGAAAATATTCTGTAGGCCTGTTTCCCAACTGGTTACAAATTCCTTGGAAACATGCCTTTTTCACATGAGTGTAGCATGCCCCTCACATTTAAGATTGCATGAACTATATCACTGTCTATTCCATTATATAAAATTAGGGACAAAGTAGAAAATATCAAATATTACTTCATATCATATGCAAAATATAAAAGTACAACCATGACTATAGTTTTAACTTTTTAAACTTTAGCATCAGTTAGGATCCAGGCAAAAGCAGAGTATATACAAAACACTCAACTGGGGTAATCTGCAGAACTATTTACAAAGCCCTGGTAATGGTGTAGGGAAACCAAGGGTTAATACAGTGTGTGGGGTTAAGGGAGGAGACCATTTATAAAGCCCACAGAGGAGTACCTTCCAGGTAGAGAGCAAAGTAGAGTGGGTATGCAGGGATGAAGGGCTTCCCTGGTGGCTCAGTCGGTAAAGAATCCACATGCAATACAGGAGTCCAGGGTTCAATCCCTGGGTTGGTAAGATTCCCTTGGAGAAGGGAATGTTTAACCATTCCAGTATTCTTGCCTGGGAAATCCCATGGACAGAGGAGCCTGGTGGGCTACAGTTTATGGGGTTGCAAGAGTCAGACACAACTTAGTGACTAAACCACTGCCACCACCATGCAGGCACAAAGGGAAGATACACAGCACAAAAACAAGGCTATTTCCAAATGTTTTCTGGGTGTTTACTTACTACTGTCTAACCATTGGGCTTCTCTGATGGCTCAGATGGTAAAGAATCTGCCTGCAACATGGGAGACCTGGGTTTGATCCCTGGGTTGGGAAGATCCCCTAGAGGAGGGCATGGCAACCCACTCCAGTATTCTTAGGCTTCCCTGGTGACTCAGTTGGTAAAGAACCTGCTTGCAGTGCAGGAGACCTGGGTTCAATCTATTAGCTAGCCATTAGCTTTAGGTTGGACTTTGGGCTACAGAGATTCAGAGTACACAGACAGCATAGACTTAAACGTTAGCTTGCCACTCATCAGTAATANTCATTTATTTTAAGAGATTTTGGCTTCCACTTATGGGAAAATATGTGAGTTTCCTTGTATATAAACTCATTTAAGAAAGTAAAGTGGGTTATTTTAATGCCAGACATTAAACCAATTCTAGACCAGGTGCTGGGACACTATTGGTCTGGACACAGCAGAGCCCAGCTTTACTGTAAGTGAAGGGTACTGAGGGGAGAAAAGCCTCATGACAGGCTAAAGATTTTGGAAAATATTCTGTAGGCCTGTTTCCCAACTGGTTACAAATTCCTTGGAAACATGCCTTTTTCACATGAGTGTAGCATGCCCCTCACATTTAAGATTGCATGAACTATATCACTGTCTATTCCATTATATAAAATTAGGGACAAAGTAGAAAATATCAAATATTACTTCATATCATATGCAAAATATAAAAGTACAACCATGACTATAGTTTTAACTTTTTAAACTTTAGCATCAGTTAGGATCCAGGCAAAAGCAGAGTATATACAAAACACTCAACTGGGGTAATCTGCAGAACTATTTACAAAGCCCTGGTAATGGTGTAGGGAAACCAAGGGTTAATACAGTGTGTGGGGTTAAGGGAGGAGACCATTTATAAAGCCCACAGAGGAGTACCTTCCAGGTAGAGAGCAAAGTAGAGTGGGTATGCAGGGATGAAGGGCTTCCCTGGTGGCTCAGTCGGTAAAGAATCCACATGCAATACAGGAGTCCAGGGTTCAATCCCTGGGTTGGTAAGATTCCCTTGGAGAAGGGAATGTTTAACCATTCCAGTATTCTTGCCTGGGAAATCCCATGGACAGAGGAGCCTGGTGGGCTACAGTTTATGGGGTTGCAAGAGTCAGACACAACTTAGTGACTAAACCACTGCCACCACCATGCAGGCACAAAGGGAAGATACACAGCACAAAAACAAGGCTATTTCCAAATGTTTTCTGGGTGTTTACTTACTACTGTCTAACCATTGGGCTTCTCTGATGGCTCAGATGGTAAAGAATCTGCCTGCAACATGGGAGACCTGGGTTTGATCCCTGGGTTGGGAAGATCCCCTAGAGGAGGGCATGGCAACCCACTCCAGTATTCTTAGGCTTCCCTGGTGACTCAGTTGGTAAAGAACCTGCTTGCAGTGCAGGAGACCTGGGTTCAATCTATTAGCTAGCCATTAGCTTTAGGTTGGACTTTGGGCTACAGAGATTCAGAGTACACAGACAGCATAGACTTAAACGTTAGCTTGCCACTCATCAGTAATATGAGTTTCTTCAGAATTTAGTTTTTCTGATAAAATGGGGTAACAACAGCAGTATTCACCATAAGGCTGGTGTTAGAAGCTAATGAATAAATGTGTATAAAACACTTGGCATAGCTTTTCCTACGATAAACGTGTGTGGTGTCAGACAGTGGGAGAGAATCACGTTAGCCACCAAAATGTTCAAGAGAAACCTATAGGAGAAAAGCTTAAAACTGTTTAAATTTTCCAAATGGAAAAAAAATACTGTTTAAACTCCATTAACTAAATAGTGAGTGATAACATAGTAAAAGTCGCTCAGTCATGTCTGACTCTTTGCAACCCCATGGCCTGGTCCATGGAACTCTCAAGGCCAGAATACTGGATTGGGTAGCCTTTCCCTTCTCCAGGGCATCTTCCCAACCCAGGGATAGAACCCAGGTCTCCCACACTACAGGCAGATTCTTTACCAGTTGAGCCACAAGGGAAGCCCCTATTAACTAATAGTTCACATTATTTGGCCAAAAAAAAAAAAAAAAAGAGGACCCAAATAATTTATTTTATTGATAAAATATCCCAAGGCATACAAAACAAGAAAATTATTTAGATTAGTAGAGGTAGATAAGTGGTAGTCGGTGGTTGCCACGGAGGTGGCCCGGAGTGAACAGTAAAGAGCTTCTGAAGAAGGAGATATTGAGAATGAGACCAATCTGAAGCCCAAGAGGAGTGAGCTAAGGAAACAGGTGGGTGAAGACGGAGCAGAGGCCACTCACACCTCTGGGGAAGCTCAAGGTCCTGGAAAGAGGAAATACTACAGGTTCAATGAACCATGTGATCTAGATGTGAAATAGTAAAGGGAATTTGAGGAAGACTGGAGCTGGAGAGATAGAGAGAAGGCTCAGCCATGCTTAAAGAGCTTGGATCACATTTTTCATGAGGGCAGTAAGAAGCCTTAGAAGGATTTTAAGCTAGGAAAAGACATACCCCATGATCAGATAGTCATAGCTAGTAAACCACAGCTACAGGGAATGGGGAGCCATGGAAGACTTTTGAATCAAAAGTGGATAGTAGTGTTTCCAACTTACTTTTATTTCATTTTAGTGAATGCTTAAAACTAGAATTGTTATAAAAAATGGTTTATAAAACATAACACGTAACTTTTCCTCGGGTTAAATATATACATGTATGTTCATTCGGTGACTCATGCATTCATTAAGAGATTTAATGAGCATACTTCCCTGGTGGCTCAAATGGTAAAGAATCTGCTTGCAATGCAGGAGACCCAGGTTCAGTCCTTGGGTCAAGAAGATCCCCTGGAGAAGGGAATGGCTACCCACTCCAGTATTCTTGCCTGGAGGATCCCATGGAGAGAGGAGCCTGACAGGCTACAGTCCTGGAGTCACAAAGAGTCAGACACAACTGAGTGACTAAAACTTTCACACTTTTCTTTCACTTTACATAATAAACATACCGGGAATTGTGCATAGATAGACAGGAGAAGAAAACTCACAAATAAACAGTATAAAAAGTGCTAAGATTTGAAAGGCAAAGGACATTTCTGAGCGGTGAGTAAAAAATTCCTAAGATGAGGGTAAGCAGAGAATATATGATAAAACATATTCCAGGATAGTTAGAACATATAATGTATATGTAGTGTTGAGACACTCATTCAATAAGAATTTAGTGAACACCTACTATGTGCTGGCATTGTGAAGCCAATGGTGACACAGTGATGAATGAGAAAACACTGAAAAGATGACAAGAGTAACTTTTATCTTTGAAGACAACGTTGCATTGATTATCAGAGTGCATAAGGAAGAAAATCAGAAAAGTAAAGAGCCTTAATTTAAGGAGGCTTGGAGTGGCAATAAAAATATTTTAAATGAAAACTCCTCTACTGAGAATAGACAGTCTTCGAAAGCATGTGTAAACTGTAAATGAATTACTTGCAAATATGTTACTGATATTAGAGCTTTTAAAATTACATAACTTTTGAAATGTCAAATAACTTTGAATGTCAAGTGCTAACTCCCCCCAATCAAAAAAAAAAAAACTTACAATCATGAATTGTCCAGCTGATCCCAAATCAATCTCAAATTTTAACCAACTTCAAAGGGAAATGCCCATTCTTTATACTGATTAGAAGAAATGCCTCATATGTGGTTAAGTCTATGCTTTGATTTCATAGAATCTTGATGCTGATACGGACCCAGGAAGTCAGCTACAGTCCATTTAGCGCAGCTCGAGAAGGGAAGAAAATAGTATTCCCTGCCCAATGTGAACTTTTCCAACTCAGCCCCTGATGGTGCCAAGACATCACAATGTAATAATGGTAATTTAATAACGCCGTCAGCCAGGCTCTGCCCACATTAGAAAGCTCGGGAAAATAAATGAGGCTTGCAAGCCGAGCAGAGGGAAACTTCTCCAGGCGGTGCCTGCAGCAGGGAGATACCTGGTAATGAAATACCCGCTGTCTCCATTCATTATACAAGAGGTAAACCTTAAAAGGGGGTCTGGAAAGGTGAAGCTCTCAAAATGGAAATAAATAAATAAGCTCACTTGCCATAGCGAGATCTCTGAAAATGACTTGGAAGGACTGCCCAGAGATTTTCCCAGGAGATGTGGTAAAGTTTCATCAGACGTCAGGGGAGGTAATTATGTGCTTGGGCACATCTGCTGGAGAAATTGGCCTCCTTACCTTCATCTTCCCATGTGGGCACCAGATATGGAAACTGTTTAAACTCCACTGTGCTCTCTCTGGCTTTTACCATAAAAAAGAAATAAAAATGTGTCCTGGGTGCTTGGCAAATCAGTCCATTGTTAGATGGGGACCCATTATCTTTGACCTGCACGTTTTTGCCTCTTCTGACTCACAGAAAATCTTCAAAAATGCCTTAAGGGAAAGATATGTGATATCTGAGAAGCTCTCACTTTCAGAAGAAAGATCCATTTTGCAATATTAAAAAATTATAGTTGAATTAAGTGATTATTTTTTTTATTGGTCTGTTATTGGCTCAAATTCTTAAAATATACCTAAAATATTAATAACAGAAGCTTTGTTTACCAACCACATTATTAACATGTGAGGTTAATAGTCAATCCTGTCCTTTCTCTGTTTTTCCTCTTAATCACCAAAACAACTCTCATATTCCTCCATCTTAGCTTCTTTACAGAAAAATTCTGACAGGTAACTGTCTGCCATCCTCTCTCACTTCTGAAACTGGTAATGTAATGTCAGAGGAGGAACAGTTAATTAAAACTATGGAATCCACTTTGTATCCTCTCACAGTCAATAAAAATACTACAATTAAGGATACATTTCAACACATGATGTAACTAATATAAGTCATGGTTTTTAATAACATTTGGCCATTAAAAATAAAAAATCATTATCATGAAATAGAATATTAGGTAAACGTCTTGCTGCACTGGCCGTAAAACTCCTTTTGCTCAACCTGTGCAATAGATTTGATACTGAGATCAATTAAGAAGGTATTTTCTAGTAATAAACCAAGGAACATATCTATAATCTGCAAGTAATTTATGGGAATAAAAACTGTGCCTGAACAGCCCACATGGGCTTACATGACCGGTTCCTTCAACAAGATGCCCTCACACTCTCATGTTATTCTATAAACATTTAAGAAACACACAGTACCGAAAGCAGCTGGGAGTCCAGGCTCTGGAGTGAAATGCTGTTTCAATCCTACCTCTGCTACTTTCTAAACACCAGACTGCTGCTTCCTAAACATGAGACTGCTTCATATCTCAGCCTCAGTTTCCCCGCCTGCAAGATGAGGTAAACACTCTCTACTCATAGGGCTGCTGTGAGGATTAAATGAGATAATGTGCATGAAGCATTTTCAGTACTGACTAGGACCTTGTAAAGGTTGAATAAACATAGGCTGTTCCTCTTATTTGATACTTCATTCACTTAATAACTGTATTCTCTGAGGCTCTGGTAATTTAAGAACATTCATATAACCTGAAATATATTCATTTATTTTAACACTATTGCAGTACTCATTGTTCTACATAAGAATTAGGCAGATGATACTTCGGGGCTCTTTAGTTCCAAATGCTGCCACTCCTTTTTAGTACAGATATCTGTTAAGCAAAGGAGAATAAAAGGGTCAGCTCACCTCAGAAGCTGCCAGCTTCCACCCTTGCTTGTCAACTAGCTCCATATGAATCAAACTGCACTCACCAGGGAGCACTTGTGAAAGTCTCCGATTTATAGAAGTATTTACCTTGGGATTTGGGGTTTGTTTTTTCAGGTTTATGTCTGGGACAGTATGCTAAAGCTAACAGTCCAGCAATTTTATTAAACTCTTCAATTTCAGCATTTTTTAAAGAGCATATAGAAATCACACTGGCAGTGGCTATTTAAACTTCCCAGCGGATGCCAGAAATAATAAAAGGACACTTAAATGACCATTTTTGAGCAGAGCCAACAGCATGTGGCCTAATTATCCAGCTACATGAAAAATTCTATGGATTTTAAACCAGAGTATAAGGATTTGATATGCACAGTGCAGAACACAAACAGCTACCTCACTGGGGTGTGTAGAACTTTTCAAATCTAAATTTAACGTTCAGTTATATCGGGGTAAGTTTCTCCTCTGTTTTTTCCTTCTGATTAACTTATTAGAAATGGTAAACGAACAAGATGGCAAAAAAGTGACATAGCTAACTAAGCCTCTAATGAATACAAGCAAAGAAAATACCATCGTATGATATCTCTTATATGCAGAATCTAGAAAGACATGATACAAACAAACTTATTTACAAAACAGAATCATAGACTTAGTAAACCAATTTGTCATTGC
>SJYA01002794.1:1927286-1980117 GCA_006410615.1 Neotragus moschatus | reverse complement strand
GTGGGTGGGGGGAGAATGGGGGGGAAGGGATGATTAGGGAGTTTGGGATGGACATGTACACATTGCTATATGTAATGGATAACCAACAAGGACCTACTGTAAAGCAGAGGGAACTCTGCTCAATGTTATGTGGCAGCCTAGATAGGAGGAGGGTTTGGGGAAGAATGGATACATGTGTATGTATGGCTGAGTCCCTTTGCTGTTCACCTGAAACTATCACAACATTGTTAACCAGCTATACTCCGGTACAAAATAAAAAGTTTGATGACTTCACTCACTCATTGGTATACATGTATATATGGTATATATATATACCATTGTGCTACTACTAAGTCACTTCAGTCATGTCCGACTCTGTGCGACCCCATAGACGGCAGCCCACCAGGCTCCCCTGTCCCTGAGATTCTCCAGGCAAGAACACTGGAATGGCTTGCCATTTCCTTCTCCAATGCATGAAAGTGAAAAGTGAAAGTGAAGTCACTCAGTCATGTCCGACTCTTAGCGACCCCATGGACTGCAGCCTATCAGGCTCCTCCATCTACGGGATTTTCCAGGCAAGAGTACTGGAGTAGGGTGCCATTGCCTTCTCCAACCATTGTGCTAAGTGTCTCCAATTATTTCTAATACAAATTTCTAATACATAGGTATAACTATGCACCTTTCATAGATGAGGAAACAAAACTCAGAAAGGGTGATTGCCTTCCCCCAGGGAGCAGTTATCAGGGCTGGTGTCCTGGTTATCTTCTGTTTGCCCCTGTAGACCCTCTGCCTGCCCTATGATGGCCTCTCCTCTGCAATCTTCTGCAGCTCTCGTGCCTTCTGGCTATTGGTGGGTTAATACAAAGGGTAGACAGCCTTCCCTTATTGTCCCTACCTTAAAATCATCACCCCTTCATCTTGTTTCTTCATCACTTATATGAACATTTGCTGTTGTTCAGTCACTAAGTCATGTCCAACTCTTTGTGATCCCATAGTCTGTAGCCTGCAAGGCTTCTCTGTCCACAGATTTTCCAGGCAAGAATACTGGGGTGAGCTGTCATTTCCTCCTCCAGGGGATCTTCCCAACCCAGGGAATGAGTCTACATCTCCTGCATCAGCAGAGAGATTCTTTACCACTGAGCCACCAAGTAAGCCCATATATAAACATTATCATACACTTTTTAATGAATTCATTCAATAATATTTACTGAGAGTTACCATGTACTGGGCACTCTGTTTAGGTGCGGAAATACTCTAGTAAAAAAGACCCACATGACCCTTAACTTATTTATTCTCTTCTTTTCTCTTCCAACTTAAATATTAAATATAAGGGATTTCCCAGTTTCCAACTTAAATATTAAATATAAGGGATTTTCCCCAAATCAGATGCCATTTCTTCTACAAATCTTTCAGCAGTGCTGGACATATTATGGATGCTCAATAGTGGATGGAGAAAAGAATAATTAATGGATAAAACAAAAACCATCTGAAGTGTCTGCAGGAGCAGGATAGAAGGTACTAAGCCTAAGACGTTTTCTATTAGTAATAGTAGTGCCTTGGATAAACCTCATTGGCTATGATACAGTCCCTGCACAAAGCTGAAGACTAAGACTTTTTCAATAACATGCTGAGCAAACCCAAAACAATGCTGCTCATTAAAGTGAGAATTAAGAACAATGATGATATCTGGTGTTGTTAAAGTTGAGGTGAAATTAACATTCTCATAAATCACTGGACTAAGTATGAATCTTCCTGCAACGTAGGAGACCTGGGTTCAATTCCTGGGTCAGGAAGATCCCCTGGAGAAGGAAATGAAAACCCACTCCAGTACTCTTGCCTGGAGAATCCCATGACAGAGGCACCTCAGCAGGCTCCAGTCCATGAAGTCGCAAGAGTTGGATACGACTTAACAACTACCCCACCAAGTATGAATCAGTACCACCTTTCTATGTGGAAATGTGCTTAACACCACAAGCAAGTGACTCAGCTAATGGCTTCCAGAAACAAATCCTAGAAGCATAATCAAGGATGAGCCCAGAGATATACATATGTTATGAAAAAATTAAAATTTTAGAAAATGGTAATAACCTAAGTGTTCAGCAACAGTGGATTAATCAATTCGAGAACATCATATAATGAAACACTAGAAATGATTAAAGATAAGGCCATATCATATATTTCATGACATGAACACATTCACAATATATTATTAGCTGGAAAAAGGAAGAAATAAAGTTATATGTAGAATAACCCAGTTTTTCTTTTAGAAAAGTTTTGCTATAAGAAAAAGGCCCAAAATACACTATCAAATAGGAATATAATACAAGGCATATATGTAATTTTAAAGTATTTAGTAGTCATATTTTAAAATGTAGAAAACCCAAAAAAGGAAAAGATGAAATTATTTTAAAGAGATATTTTCATTAATCCAACATACACATAACAGGAATAATTTAAAATCTCCTTAAGAAATTTGGTGTGCAGTTTATACTCTTAGCACATAGTGTCTATTCAGCCTTGACCTATTTCAAATATTCACAAGCCATCTGTGAATATTAGTGGCTCCCTGACTGGACAGCTCTGGTAAGCCTTAAAAGCAGGTGTAGAGAGAAAGAATTTGTATGATTTTTACTTTCTTCTTTTGTATCCTTGTCCTTTTACAATCACCATGTATAATTTTGCTATTGACATATATTACTTGTGATACAAAAACTAAGTTGTTTTTAAATATTAAGAACAAGGGTTTTTTGTGTCTGTCTCTTGAATACTTTATGTCTCACTATCTCTGCTGTTCACAGATTACCTGCTTCCAAGAATTAGAAAAGAGCTCTCTTTTCTTCCCCTCTTTTTGTATAGACTTTGCATAGCTACCTAGTTTCAGCCCTCAGGCAAGTGAGTAAGGATCAAGTAGTGTTGCTCTCCCAGAGAAGGCAGTGGCACCCCACTCCAGGACTCTCGCCTGGAAAATCCCATGGACCGAGGAGCCTGGTGGGCTGCAGTCCATGGGGTCGCCAAGAGTCAGACACGACTGAAGGACTTCACTTTCACTTTTCACTTTCATACCCTGGAGAAGGAAATGGCAGCCCAATCCAAAATTCTTGCCTGGAGAATCCCAGGGACGGGAGAGCCTGGTGGGCTGCCNGAGGAGCCTGGTGGGCTGCAGTCCATGGGGTCGCCAAGAGTCAGACACGACTGAAGGACTTCACTTTCACTTTTCACTTTCATACCCTGGAGAAGGAAATGGCAGCCCAATCCAAAATTCTTGCCTGGAGAATCCCAGGGACGGGAGAGCCTGGTGGGCTGCCGTCTCGGGGTCGCAGAGTCGGACACGACTGAGGCGACTTAGCAGCAGCAGTGTTGCTCTTCAGAGTCACAGCTAAACCAGCCCCTGCTTTCCGGTGGTGCGACCCCGAATCTATCAGGACTCCAGGCACTGTTTTAGCAGCTCTCCTGGGCTTAGGGAAGGGCAGGGAATGGGACCGGAAAGTGCTTAATTTGAGGTTAATTAAATAGTGATGACAAGCCTTAATCTCCAACTTGTCATCAGATTGTAAACACTGATCACAGCTGCAGCCATCTGTAATAAACCTATTGAGAGAAATCTTGACCAGAATGAAATGAGTATGTTGGTTATCCAGATGAAGCTGAGAGAGATGAGATCTGACAAATTCAGGCCCTTGTAATGCCAGGAGAAGTGGAGACCCGAAAGGAAAGATATCAGAGGAAACTGTGTCAAATCTGATTTCTTTATAGCTATACAAAAAAAAAAAAAAAAAATCCTGAATCTCATGGGCCTAGAGGCTGAAAGAAATAAAGGTGAAGATGTAAATCCATTGGACTGAGGATCTGAAAGATATTGAAATAGCTCTGCTACTATTAACCACTGACGGGTTTCTGTGGAAAATGTCTGAGCCATGCTCATGTGCTGGAGCCTCCGGACAAATGTTTATACCAATGTAAGTAAGCCACAGCAGGAATTTACCTGAGAGGGAGGGAGGAGATGGGCTTCCCATGTGGCTCAGTGGGTAAGGAATCGACCTGCAGTGGGTTGGGAAGATCCCCTGGAGGAGGGCATGGTAAGCCACTCCATATGCTTGCCTGGAGAATCCCCATGGACAGAGGAGCCTGGCAGGCTATAGTCCATGAGGTCACAAAGAGTCGGACACTGCCAAGGCAACTGAGTAGAGGAAAGGGATAACAGTTACAGGTCAGGCACTTCACATATAATTTACTTGATAATTCCGGCAACTATTTTATAAGGTATTATCATTTTGTCCACTTTAAAGAAGAAAATGCTAAATCTGAAGTAAGTTTCCTACCTAGCCAAAGGCCATGCAAAATATGGGTTGAACCCAGAACTGAATACAGACTAAAGTTCTAGGCTCTAAAATTCAGGCAACTCTGTCTCAAGCTTTGTGGCAGTGGTGAGGAAGTGATCAAGGTGGGGAAATAGTGAAGTTGGTGAGGAAGGTGGGAAGAAAAGTGAAAAACTTCCCCAGGGTACACTTAGGAAGTTAGGTTAGTGGGTGACTGCTGCAAGGTGGGTCCACATTCTGACACTGCTGTTCTCAGTGTCTCTTAAAAGTGCCCTGTCTGAGGCATACACTGCTATATCTAAAATAGAAAACTAATGAGAACCTACTGTATAGCAAGAGAACTCCACTCAGTGCTCTAGTGGTGAATGAAATGGGAGGGAAATCCCAAAAAGAGGGGACTGCATGTATACGTGTAGCTAATACACTTTGCTGTATAGCAGAAACTAACACAACATTGCAAAGAAACTATACTCTAGTACAAAATATACTTAAAAAATAATGCTGTCTCTGGCTTCATTTGACATAGAGAACACTTCCTCTTTCTCAAAGACTCAGCATGAGTCAATCTGTACCTCTTCTGTAAAGCCTTTCCCAAACCTCCTGGCAAAACTGGCATTTTTAAATTTATATATATATATATTAACAAAGTAGGGGGCAATGGGAAGGAGACGACTTCAGTATAATGGGATAGACATCATGTTACATGTAAAGAAAGTTAAGAAGGACAATCTGAATCTGAGGATAGGAAATACTGGAGTGAAATAACCACTACAGTTGTCAAAGAGTTAATCATCTAAGATGCACCGTTTAAATCTACATAGGGCTTCCCTGGGGGCTCAGCGGTAAAGAATACATCTACCAAGCAGGAGCCTTGGGTTTGATCCCCAGCTTGAGAAGATCCCCTGGAGAAGGAGATGGCAAACCACTCCAATATTCTTGCCTGGGAAATCCCATGGACAGAGGGGCCTGGCAGGCTACAGTCTATGGGGTCAGATACAGTCTAAAAGAGTCAGATATGACTAAGGAGCTAAACAACAACACAATTCGTCACTGAAGCCTCTTTAGTTCAAGACAAAACAATCACTCCTTCTGTGGTATTGGTGAAGACTCTTGAGAGTCCCTTGGACTGCAAGGAGATCCAACCAGTCCATCCTAAAGGAAATCAGTCCTGAACATTCACTGGAAGGACTGATGCTGAATCTGAAACTCCAATAGTTCAGCCACCTGATGTGAAGAACTGACTCATTTGAAAAGACTCTGATGCTGGGAAAGATTGAAGGCAGGAGGAGAAGGGACAACAGAAGACAAGATGGTTAGGTGGCATTACCAACTCGATGCACAGGAGTTTGAGCAAGCTCCAGGAGGTGATGAATGATAGGGAAGCCTGGTATGCTGTAGTCCATGAGGTCACAAAGAGTCAGACATGACTAACCAACTGAACAACAAGAACAAGGATAGTGCTAGAGGAAAATAGCGGTGAGCAAAACCAGACACAATTCTGCTGTCAGGGTACATAAATCTAACAGGGATAACATGGTCATAATAAAAGACCACACAGATATTTGGAAAATTGTGAAACATGCTCCAGATTATAGGTAAATAAGAAATGATGATTTTGTCCAACATACAGAACTGGAAACAAATAGAGTATGCAGAGAAATAAGCTTCAGTTCATTATTTGGAAGAACTCTGAAATAACCCATACATTCCAGAAATGACCCCATGGATGAGCCCACTTCCTCCTCCTGGCATTGGACAGGCCCAGGCTGAAGCCAGGGACCATAAGGGTATAGACCCAGATGACTTCACAGGTCTCTTCCAGCTCAGAGAAACTATGACTCCATAACTCTAAACAAAATACTGTCTTGGATGGTACTTAGAATTTGCTAGATTGAATTTCCAGGAGACTAAGGAAATTGGTGCAGAGAAGAATCATTTATGTACACAGAGAGCAGCGAAGCAAAACTGAGTCTCCTAAATGTCACGGATACACCTCAGTTTTACATACTGCTCCAGAAGCTTCATGAGGATAGGGGCCCATGGGCTTGCTCATCATTGACTCACCAATGTATGACACATAGCACATACACTAAATATTTGTCAACTGAACAAATAAATACGGTACTAACATGTACCAGCACAAACATGCTCACTTATAAGAACTTTCTTCTACTGTGGACCTTAAAATTGAAGCTTCTTAAATAATTAATGAACATGAACATCAGTCAATCACTTGGTTCCTGATTAATAGCTAGGATCCCTTGTCCAAGCAGCCACTTAGTTCAATTAAAAATTAATAATTTTCCATGGAATAAATACACACTNTCACTTATAAGAACTTTCTTCTACTGTGGACCTTAAAATTGAAGCTTCTTAAATAATTAATGAACATGAACATCAGTCAATCACTTGGTTCCTGATTAATAGCTAGGATCCCTTGTCCAAGCAGCCACTTAGTTCAATTAAAAATTAATAATTTTCCATGGAATAAATACACACTACACATAGTACATCGGGGCTCCACTTTTAATAAGCAATTAAGTAATGCAGAGAGACTAAGAATCTATTAACTAAGAGAGAACTCCATGAACTTGCCCTTCAAGTCATCATTCATTCACTACCCATTTCTCTTCTAAATTTTTAAATTAACTAGGAAAACAGCAGTTCTGAAAACAGGATAAATAATTATAAATAATTAATATGTTGTCATATTTCAGCTAACATTTGCAGGCGACACAATGTGTTTTTGTTAAACAGTGTGTTCTGTTTGTTTTTATTCTTTCTCTGATGTGAAGAATACATTAGGGAAGATCAATACAAAACTGAGGCACTATATGTAAAATGTTAAGGGTCTATTCATTGAAAAATTATGAACCATGCTATAGAACTTAGGTCAGAGCTAAATTAAATTATTGATCCACATTTATTTTCCCCCTTTCTATATGACTATCTCCTGATTTTTTTATAACATACATTACTGCCTATAGAGCAAATGAATCATCTTATCCTAGGCCCAGCATGTCTGCTGACTGACAATTTTCTAAAATTAATTCTCATATTGGTAGCACTCAGATTTATAAATTGAGCTCTCTTAGCAAAAACACCTAAATATCCAACATAAAATTTATAAGCTTTTGTAGCATGAACCCAAAGGGAAAGAGGCTAATTTTCACTTTTTACAATACAAAGAATACAAAGAAAAAAAGAAATGTTATTTTTCTTAACACCATTTCACTACTTTATGGTTCTTGGTACATTTCATTGATGAGGCCAAAACATATTCACTTGATTTTTTTTTTTTAATGGCTTAACTGTATTCCTAAGTAAAATGATGCAATCAGCACGTGAACTGAAGTCTTTTAAATTTTCAGACCTAAATCTTCCTCAAGATGTGTAACCTCCAATTCTGTAAGCAGTTTTACCAAATGCTTTGGGGATTTCTTTGAATACAAAGAAATCTCATCCCCAATCAGCCTTCAAAATGACAGAATATGTCTTGAATTGGGATCTTCTCTCATCTTCTGAAAAGGGAAAATGGGTAAATATACTGTAAGAAATGTAAATTCCACAGACCCACATTAATTTATAAAAAAGGAAGCTGACACAAGAGTTCTTGGTAGATGCTATCTTTGATTTGGGGCTGTACTTAGCCAGTAACTTTTGTCTCCTGGGAAAATATTTTCTCTTTAACAAAGTAGTGTCAGATGCAGAGGCCTCTCCATTTTCTCTAATAGGAAACGATCATTCCGAGCTGTGAGCCAAATAAGGCAGAAATTATCCCTAATATGTAGTCTGAAAATTTGTATCAAAATACAGTGAAATACCATTTCGGAGTTGGATGAGCAAAACATGTGAGCTCATAAAATGTCTGCCTCCCTCGGGTGGAGAAACGGTCCGTTGCTTTTCTTCCCACTGACTGTCACTGTGAGAAGCTCCCGGCATTAGGAGCATGTTTCATCGTCTTACACAAATGCCAATCCCTATCGCTGGGACAAGGGGACTGGAGCCTCACAGCAGGCCTGGGGGACTCTTTCTCCACAGGTCTGCTCCAAAGCTGAGTGCCCTTTGCACTGGAAATCAATGTCATCCAACAAAAACTGCAGGAGAAAGCTAAATACCAGCAGCAAAATGTCTCTTGTGTACCAGTCTCTCCCCATTGTGTTTTCTGCCAGGTGAGGAAAACAGGGCGAGCAAGGGCTGAAGGCAGAAACATTAAAGAACCTGAGAGTTGATAAGGGGCAAAGTTTCAAATAAGAATAGACTCAAGCATCCAAGTGTGAGGAAGTGTAGAATGCCATCTGGGGAAGAGCAGCAGGCTCCCTCCCTAGAGGTTCCACTGAAGGGCATCAATACCTTAGGAGGATCCTTCACCAGGTTTTGGCACCCTGGACCTTGGGGTCTAAGCACACAAGGCAGTACCCATCTCTCAGGAGGTGGACTTCATTACACAAACTCACATGTCCAATGCATGAATCCAAAATATCAAAGGAGTAGTCTACAATTTGTAATGTAATTGCTGCCCAGATGTCAGAATGACCAGGACATTCCCTTTCTGAAGACGTCCTCCATGCAAAGCCAAATCCTAATCAGACAGCAATCTGATGTGTAAGCAGTCTGAACAAGAGGAGTTCATCTGATGAACTGACTGTTGAATGGCATCAGGGGGAACGGAGTCAAGCAATGGGAGAAGATATACAATGTGTGCTGGCCACAGCTCCCTGTATCCACTGCCATAACAGGAACTGCCTTGCCAACAGAACAGCAACGCTCCCAGTTCCTCACAGGAGACCCATCTCCTCCAAAGAGGACTATGTGTGCATGCCTTCTGCATTTCCATCACTATGTACCCACAATTCAAATGGCAAAACCTTCCTTTTGCACTAAAAAGCTGCAACATTTTCTCATTGGTGAACTAAAATTTATTCCTTGTAACAAATGAAAATATGAAAAAGTGCAAATTATTTCTTCTTCCCATGAGATTACAGGTGGATAATCTTTTAGTCTCTTTCTTAGGTTGACCATATAAAATTTCCTTTGCAGATAAAATAAAAGTCAATTATCAGTAATTTCACATGGTTCAACTAATATATGGGTTCATATATACACTATATCAAAGTAGGATCATACCTTACATTCTGTTTTGCTGCTTTTCTTTTAAATAACCAGAGCCCATAAGTAGCCTCCTATGTCATAAAGTAGTATCATGACAGATATTCTTGTACATGCTTCTTTGCCAAAGCCTCTGATTATTTCCTTAGGGAACATTCCCAGATATAGAATCATTGGATCAAATACTATGCACACACCCATTCAGCACACACCCATTCATTTATGTATTACTTACAGCAGCTTTCACCCAACAACAGTAGAGTTGGAATGTGTACACAAAAAGCCTACATATTTAGTCTCTCTGCTCAGTTGTGCCCAACTCTTTGCAACTCTTTGGATGTAGCCTGCTAGATTCCTCTGTCCATGGGATTTCCCAGGCAAGAATACTGGAGACGGTTGCCATTTCCTCCTCCTGGGGATATTTGGGACCCAGGGATTGAACCCGGGTTTGGGGCATTGCTGGCAGATTTGTAACCCACTGAGCCATTGAGGAAGCCCATTTAGTCTCTGGTCCTTTACAAAAAAGTTTGCCAGCTGCTAACCTGGATCTACAATTGGGTAGAGACAGAATACACACAATGGAAGGAACATCCACTCTACAACAAGACATAGAGTCTCCATTTGTAAAATTCACCATGATTACAAGCAGATCTCCTCCATTTCAAATATTTTCTACTCTTTAGCATTTTTTAATCAGTCCATTTTTAAATACAAGTCCACTTACCATTGAAATAGTGTTAAAGACTACTATTTGAGAAAATTAACTCCATTATTTTTAACCATAAATTACTATAACCTAAGATATAAATGGGAACCAAATCAAACAAAATGTTATAAAAATTCTTCTATTGTATAATAATCTAATCTAAATTTAAACATTTACCATAAAAATTAACTATGAAATAAGAAGATTAAAAGACATTCCATTTCTTGGACCTTTGATTTGAAACAGCTAAAAAATTGAAGCTGGATTCCCTTAACTCATGAGCAAGCCTCAGATACTTGGCTTACAAAAAAAACACATTTAACTTTTCACTGAAAAAGGATCACACAGAGCATGTCTGAATTTTTACAAATTCCTCGTTAATTAGACTTTAATCTGCATGGCTATACCATATGCTAGAAAACCATCCAAATACAAACTCTATGAGACGGTTTTACTGCCATTACTTTAAGAGCCATTTAAAAGATTTTCTATGGGATAAAGATTGGGTGATTTATCATGGTTTTATGCTCCTTTAATCTGCTCCATCTTCCCATTGTAAAATAAATATTGGTTTTAAAATAAATGGTTCTGCCCAGGTTTTGATGAGAAAAATTGCCCTGTAAATCACAAGCTCACATGTGCCAAACTCTAAGTCCAATGTTAACTAGCCCATTCTGATGAAAAATAAGTCAATTTTATAGAACAAAATCTAAAGGAAGACAATTACGTAAGTATATTATCAGTGCTGCAATGTAACTAATTTGAGATATGAGCTTCCCTACTCCCTGGTTTTTTGGTTTGTTTTTTTTTAATTCACACATCAAAAAGATGCTACTTGATACAAAACTGGTCTTTCAATTGGACTTTTCAAAAATATATTCTTTATGACAGCATTTATTATATTCTCTCCAACTCCAATACACAAGTTATGTAACTGAAAATAAATACAAGCAAATCTGAGGGTTATATGATAACATCTTCATCAACCATTTAGTTCACACTCAGAAGGTCTTATCAATTTAACAGTTGACTCCTTGGACTATTTCACAGAGTTCTGAGAAATTGACAATATAAATATATAACTTAATACAGTGGCACTAGTGGTAAAGAACCCACCTTTCAATGCAGGAGACCTAAGAAATATGGGTTCAATCCCTGGGTCAGGAAGATCCCCTGGAGAAGGAAATGGCTACCCACTCCAGTCTTCTTGCCTGGAGAATCCAATGGACAGAGGAGCTTGGCAGTTTACAATCCAAAGGGTTCCCAACAGTTGGACACAAGTGAAGTGACTTAGCACACAGCACCTTTCTATCATAAGCATAATGCATAAACACTTTGGAAAATATGAATGGTTTCAAGCAGTGCTTAACTAATTATCATTAATAAAATATGAGTTGACAGCATTATTCCCTTCTAATATGTTGTGAGTTGATGACACACGCACTTGGATATTCTGTCAATGTCAAGCTGCTGTAACAGTTTCTAAACTTGCACTGTCCCACAGAAATAAAATGTCAGTCACAGTTGTCGCTGACATTTAAACTTTCTAGTAACCTCATTAAAATATAAAAATAAACAGATGAGATTAATTTTAATAATATTTTAATATAACCTAATACATCCACAATCTTATCATTTCATATAATGTAAATAATATAAAAATATTATTAGCGACAGATAATACACGTCACCACTTCTGAATAGAATCTAAAAAATAAAACAACCAAATGAATAAAACAAAACAGAAACAGACTCACAGATATAGAGAACAAACTTGTGGTTACCAAGGAGGGAGGGGCAAAATAGGCGTATTCATAGGTAAAACTACTAGGGTATGCGTGCGTGCATGCTAAGGTGCTTCAGTCATGTCCAACTCCTTGCAAGCCCATGGATTGTAGCCCACCAGGCTCCTCTGTCCATGGGGTTCTCCAGGCAAGAATACTGGAGTGGGTTGCCATTTCCCTCTCCAGGGGATCTTCTTGACCCAGGGATTGAAGTTTGGTCTCTTGTGTCTCCTGCATTAGTGGGCAGGTTCTTTACCACTAGCACCACCTGGGAAGCTTCACTTTGTATGAATACAGAATAAAAAAGATATCATGATATATGGCACAGCACAGGGATGATAGCCAATATTTTAACTTTAAATGAAGCAAAACCTATAAAAATTTGAATCACTATACTGTACACTTGAAACTAATATTGTAAATCACCTATATTTCAATAAAAATATTACCAAAATATTTTGCATTCTTCTTTAATACTGTCTTTAAAATCCAGTGCTGTAATGCAGGAGTTCTTGTCCAGTTCCTGGGTTGGGACAATCTCCTGGAGAAAGGTTAGGCTACCCACTCCGATATTCTTGGGCTTCCTTTGTGGCTCAGCTGGTAAAGAGTCTGCCTGCAATGTGGGACACCTGGGTTCAATCCCCGAGTTGGGAAGATCTCCTGGAGAAGGGAAAGGCTGCCCACCCCAGTATTCTGGCCTAAAGAATTCCGTGGACTGGATAGTCCAGGGGATTGCAAAGAGTCGGACACAACTGAGTGACTTTCTATTCTTCTATGTGTTGTACACTTATAATATGTCTCAATTAAAACTGGCCACATTTGAATTACTCAATATCCACACGTACCTAGTGGCTACTGTGCTGGACAAAGCAGTCCTAAATTCTTACTCTCAATGTCTGACCTGCCTCTTCACATTCTGAAGCACAGTAGTGCTGTCTAAACCATTACTCCCTTCAGAACAGCATCTCTAAGTTCGTCTTCTGTAATTTTTTGTCTGATGTTTTATAATTAAGGTTTCCATTTCAGATAAGACCAACACTTAAATTAAAAAATTAGCACACTCACGACTGTGGCTTACTTTGTCCTTCCTTTCAGGAAGGGCATCACCATTAACAACGGATGAATGCAGAAGCCTCCTCCACTCTCCCTTCTCTACAAGTGACCACTACTCTGAATGAAGCTGGTTTAGTTCCTGTCTGTCCATATTTTTATACTTCACAGATTATATCCTTAAGCATCAACACAGAGCTCTTAACAAGGAAAAATATGTTTGTGCTTTACCGAGACACGAGAATTTTATGTATTTGGCTTGTATAAATCCTTCCCACATTCCAAAGGCAATTGCTGAAACCAATTCTCACACCTTTCTAGCATCCATTCTATTAATATGATTATGTCTTAGGACCCTGTATCACCTTCTAGCTTGGATAACGCCTACCCATCATTTCAGCCCCAGCATGAATGTCACTTCTTCAGGAAACCTTTGCTAACCTGCCCTTTGCCCAAGAAAGATTAGGTTCCCTGTTAAATGCTCTGACCTTTCCTATACCGTACTTCCTCAATTGTAAATATCTATTTTTGTGATGATTTTTTTTAATGTACATCTCCTTCATGAAAATGCAAGGTAACACCTGCATAATTCCCAGTTCACGGTGGATGTCCATACGTATGTTTCAGATGAGTGAATGATTTTCTCTTCCATTCATTCATTCAAACTCAACTCAGCTAGAAATCACATTTCTCAGTCTCCTGTTGTGACAAGAACTTGGAATGTCTATATCATAAACATATGGGCACCCCTATTTATTAAAATGTATGTTTCAAATATATTACCATGAAGTTATTCAGTACAATCTTTTGACATTTTATTATCTGCTGTACATATATTAAGCCCCTTTATTCACTTCTACTGCTATCTGTGTTCTGCCTCTGACTCTCTCATTCTCTCTTTCCTTCTCTCTGTCTTTGCTTCTGCAATTGATTAAGTTTGCTAGATGTGTTTAGTTAGTCTTTCAAGGAATCATCCTTTGCTTTGCCTATCGTCTCTGCTGTTCCTTTGTATTCTATTTCTTTTTGTAATATTTTGTATTATCTTCTCTCTTTGCTTTATTTTGGTTTACTCAACTATCCTCTTTACAACTTTTTGGTTGAATGCTAAACTCATTAGTAATCAGTCCTCCTTCATTACAAATATATGCATTTGAACTTATAAAATTTCCTTTATGTACCGCTTTAATCGTATATCACAAGGGTTAAAATAAAGTATCTACTCATTTCTAGCATCACTTTTATTAGAGTCAAGACTTAGAAGTATGATCTCGAGTTTACAAATGTATAGCTTTTAATGTCTATTCATTTTTGGCCTAATTTTTTCCTCTGAGATAAGAAGAAATGTAATTTTTATCAGTCATTGGTAAGGCTTTTGATGTGTGTACATTCTCTGGTACTGAAGCTCAGAGTTCTATACATGTCTACTTGATTAAGCTAATCAGTTATGTTATTTAAATCTTCTTTATTGTTTCTAATACTTTTTAGTTTGATTTTTCAATGTCTGAGAGAAAATGTTTAAAACTCTCAATTATGATTTTTGTTCTCAATACTTCATGGTAATATTGTTAATTTTTACTTTATATATTTTTGAAATGATGCTACTAGGTAATGAAGGTTCAGGATAAATATATATTCTTTGTGAACTGCTCTTTTATCATTAAACAATAGCTTCCTTTATCTGTAATAACACTTTTTAATACATTTTCTCTGATATTACTACGGTGTCATCAACCTTCCTCTGAAAGGGATGTGTACAGTTTGTTGTTTAGTCCACTCAGGCATGCCCAACTCTTTCTGTGACCCCATGGACTGTAGCCCACCAGGCTCCTCCGTCTATGGGTTTTCCCAGGCAAGAATACTGGAGTGCGTTGCCATTTCTTTCTCCACCCAGGGGTTCTTCCCCATCCAGGGATCAAACCTGCATCTGTTGCACTGGAAGGAAGATTCTTTACCACTGAGCCACTGAGGAAGTCCCATATGCATGGTATATTACGTCGACTCCCACATATACATTTTCTTTCAGTCTTCCCGTACCATTATTCTTAATAGGGGTATCCCTTATAAACAGTTGTGTGACTGTTTCTTCTTCCCCATGCAACTTAAAAATCTTTGTCTACTGCCACAAAGAGTGAATAATCTTTATGTTTGTTGTGATTCCTGCTGTATTTGGCCTTATTTCAACCATGAGATTGATTTACAATTTCCTAAAAGTCAGAGCTTACCCAAATGTGCCCAGTTTACACACCACAGAAGGCATGGCTGTATCTAGCTTAGGCTCGTAATTCAGCGCTCCTCATTAAGCCAGCTTTACATGTTAGCAAACTATTGATACGTTCTCTTAAAACCACAGCTGATTAATCCTTTCACAAGTAATACCCCCAAATTTCCAGATTAAAGTGGGCAATCCACTACAGTTACAGGTCACATCCACTGCATTCACCTGTAATGTGAATACAGAAGAATCCATGTGTCATCCACCTGTGATGTTGCTATATTTCACTCTCCCTCATTAAGTTTTTCATATGGTGCAGCTTTCATCTTGTCTCCTCCTCTCCTACATCTCTTCTTCCCAACCCCGCTTCTCATCATCTCTTGCTTAGATAATTGCATTAATGCCCTTGGTCTCCCTGCTTTTATCTTACTATCTTCCACTTGAGTTAAATGAGGGGTGTTGTTGTTCAGTCACTTAGTTGTGTCTAGCTCTTTGCGACCCCATGGACTGCAGCATGCCAGGCTTCCTTGTCCTTCACTATCTCCTGGAATTTGCTCAGATTCATGACGAGCAAACTGAGTCAGTGATGCTATCTAACTATCTCATCCTCTGCCACTCCCTTCTCATTTTGCCTTCAATCGTTCCCAGCATCAGGGTCTTGTCCAACAAGCTGGCCCTTCACATCAGGTGGCCAAAGTATTGGAGCTCCAGCTTTAGCATCAGTCCTTCCAGTGAATATTTGGGGTTGATTTCCTTTAGGATTGACTGGCTTGATCTCCTTGCAGTCCAAGGGACTCTCAAGAGACTTCTTAGCACCATAATTTGAAAGCAGCCATTCTTCAGCAATCAGCCTTCTTTATGGTCCAACTCTCACATCTGTACATGACTACTGGAAAAATCTTAGCTTTGAATACATAAACCTCTGTCAGCTAAGTGATGTCTTTGCTTTTTAATACACTGCCTAGGTTTGTCATAGCTTTTCTTCCAAGGAGCAAGCAAGTGTTTTTTAACATCATGGCTGCAGTCACCATCCACTGTGATTCTGGAGCCCAGGAAAATAAAATGTGTCACTGCTTCCACTTTTTCCCCTTCTATTTGCCATGAAGTGATGAGACTGGAAGCCATGATCTTAATTTTTCACTTTTTTATGTTGTGTTTCAAGCCAGCTTTTTCACTTTCCTCTTTCACCCTCAAGAGGCTCTTTAATTCCTCTTCACTTTCTGCCATTAGATGTTATCATATGCATATCTCAGGTTGTTGATATTTCTCCCGACAGTCTTAATTCTAACTTCTGACTGCATTTCACATGTTGTACATTGCATGTAAGTTAAACAAGCACTGTGACAATATACAGCCTTGTTGTAGTCTTTTCTCAATTTTGAACCAGTTTTTCCATGTCCAGTTCTAACTGTTGCTTCTTGATCCGCATACAGGTTTCTTAGGAGACAGGTAAGGTAGTTGGTTAAATGAGAACCTTGTATTATAAATTAACCCATATTGCAAATTATTCCCTTAATAATGTGTTTCTAAGATTTTGACACAGAGGGCACCAAAAGAATTTTTTAACCTTATCTTTGACTCTATGGCTCTCTCTACTTACTTGGTGGCCATTAATATTTACAATGTATGTCAAAGTGCTTTGAAAACATAAAATAATTCCAAGATGTTATATTATGTAAGAATGACATTAACAATGCTGTGATTACAAATAAGTCCTTCAGTTCTGAGAACATTTTAAATCTAGTGTGTTACCTATCCACAGTACAGAAACATCTTCAGGATAAAGACTGGGACCAGCATGGAATATTATGACAATTACAATAGGTTCATTTTATTATTTACTTACAATTAAAAATAAAGTCTTAGCCAAATAGAAAAAAAAAAAAAACAAGAAGTTTGAATGCAACCCTGCAGGTTGGTCTCTCTTGAACTGAAATCCAAAAACACAGTCTAAAAGCTCCAAACTTTTTTTTAATTTGTGGTTTTATCCAATTAACATTTTAAAGAATCTAAATGACAATCTGTTAATTGAGCGGGGCTTCCCAATAGCAGCGCCTGAGTTTGTCTTTTTTTTCCCCATCAACTATTCTGTCCTCAGTGTCATTGGCACCAAACGATCACCTAAAGTGACAGCTTTTAACTTTCATTGTGTCAGTAAGCAGGTTTGGCTACTAGACTGACATGTCTTAATGCCAAAATTGTCCCACATTTGCCACTGTGCTCTTTAGTGGAAATGATTTATAACTGAAAGGTACTGTCATTGAATAAGGTTTTAATTTATTAAGTTATTTAATTAATGGAGACTTTAATATGATATCATAAAAACTCATAGTGTCGCAGAGTAATGGTCTATTTTAATTGTTATGGGCTAATGAGAAAGGAACAAAGGCAGAATTAATATGTAGATGATGTGTTTATATCAAATGGAAGCCCAATGTTATGATGGGACACTGTACAAAAGGTTTCCCAATCTTTCAACTAGAGAGAAGTGGTGGGAAAACTGACTCATCACATGCCTCAGAATAGTAAAGGCACGGCAAATAAAAAGAGCCTTTGCCACAGTACCCACTATACTTTACTCAATATTCATTTATCAAAAGTATGTTAAATGCTCAATCAATAAATATTGAGTGCTAAATACTGTTCTAGGCACTGAAGATACAGAAGCAAGAAAGATAGGCAAAAATCCCTTCCTACATAAAGCTATTTCAGGACAATAAACAAATTAACACACATTTATATTATGTGAGATTGGGATAAATTCTGTGAAGAAAAACTTAAGAAGGGCCCCACTACTTCATGGCAAATGAAGGGGAAAAGGTGGAAGTAGTGACAGATTTTCTCTTCTTGGGCTCTAAAATCACTCAGATGGTGACTGTAGAAATGAAATCAGAAGACAATTGCTTTTTGGCAGGAAAGCAATGACAAAACTAAACAGCGCACTGAGAAGCTGAGACATCACCCTGTTGACAAAGGTCCACATAGACATGGCTATGGTCTTCCCAGTGATCATGTATGGTTGCAAGAACTGGACCATAAAGAAGATAGAGCACCCCCAAAGAATTGAGGCCTTCAAACTGTGGTGCCAGAGAAGATGCCTGAGAGTCTCTTGAACAGCGAGCAGATCAAACCAGTCAATCTTAAAGGAAATCAACCCTGACTAGTCATTGGAAGGACTGATGCTGAAGCTGAAGCTCCAGTATTTTGGTTACCTGATGCGAACAGCCGATTCACTGGAAAAGTCCCTGATGCTGGGAAAGATTGAGGACAGAAGGAGAAGACATCAGAGGATGAGATGGCTGGATGGTATCACTGATGCAATGGACATGAACTTGGGCAAACCTGGGGAGATGGTGAGGGACAGGGAGGCCTGGTGTGCTTCAGTTTATGGGGTCATAAAAAGTTGGACATGACTGGGTGACTGAACAAAAACAAATAACCGTACAATCAAAAGGAAAAGTAGCACATCTCACTTTAAAGCAAAAGCTTGAAATGATTAAGCTCAGGGAGGAAGGCAAGTCAAAAGCTGAGACCAAACACTTGGCCTCTTGAGCTAAGTTGTGGATGCAAAGAATAAGTTCTCAAAGGAAATTAAATATGCTAGTTCAGTGAATACATAAATGCTAAGAAAACAAAGTAGCCCTACTGCTGATATGGAGGAAGTTTTAGTGGTCTGGATAGAAGATCGAATCAGCCAAAACATTCCCTTAACCCAAAGGCTAAAATAGATGGAAGTCCTAACTCTCAGTTCTNAAAAAAAACAAGAAGTTTGAATGCAACCCTGCAGGTTGGTCTCTCTTGAACTGAAATCCAAAAACACAGTCTAAAAGCTCCAAACTTTTTTTTAATTTGTGGTTTTATCCAATTAACATTTTAAAGAATCTAAATGACAATCTGTTAATTGAGCGGGGCTTCCCAATAGCAGCGCCTGAGTTTGTCTTTTTTTTCCCCATCAACTATTCTGTCCTCAGTGTCATTGGCACCAAACGATCACCTAAAGTGACAGCTTTTAACTTTCATTGTGTCAGTAAGCAGGTTTGGCTACTAGACTGACATGTCTTAATGCCAAAATTGTCCCACATTTGCCACTGTGCTCTTTAGTGGAAATGATTTATAACTGAAAGGTACTGTCATTGAATAAGGTTTTAATTTATTAAGTTATTTAATTAATGGAGACTTTAATATGATATCATAAAAACTCATAGTGTCGCAGAGTAATGGTCTATTTTAATTGTTATGGGCTAATGAGAAAGGAACAAAGGCAGAATTAATATGTAGATGATGTGTTTATATCAAATGGAAGCCCAATGTTATGATGGGACACTGTACAAAAGGTTTCCCAATCTTTCAACTAGAGAGAAGTGGTGGGAAAACTGACTCATCACATGCCTCAGAATAGTAAAGGCACGGCAAATAAAAAGAGCCTTTGCCACAGTACCCACTATACTTTACTCAATATTCATTTATCAAAAGTATGTTAAATGCTCAATCAATAAATATTGAGTGCTAAATACTGTTCTAGGCACTGAAGATACAGAAGCAAGAAAGATAGGCAAAAATCCCTTCCTACATAAAGCTATTTCAGGACAATAAACAAATTAACACACATTTATATTATGTGAGATTGGGATAAATTCTGTGAAGAAAAACTTAAGAAGGGCCCCACTACTTCATGGCAAATGAAGGGGAAAAGGTGGAAGTAGTGACAGATTTTCTCTTCTTGGGCTCTAAAATCACTCAGATGGTGACTGTAGAAATGAAATCAGAAGACAATTGCTTTTTGGCAGGAAAGCAATGACAAAACTAAACAGCGCACTGAGAAGCTGAGACATCACCCTGTTGACAAAGGTCCACATAGACATGGCTATGGTCTTCCCAGTGATCATGTATGGTTGCAAGAACTGGACCATAAAGAAGATAGAGCACCCCCAAAGAATTGAGGCCTTCAAACTGTGGTGCCAGAGAAGATGCCTGAGAGTCTCTTGAACAGCGAGCAGATCAAACCAGTCAATCTTAAAGGAAATCAACCCTGACTAGTCATTGGAAGGACTGATGCTGAAGCTGAAGCTCCAGTATTTTGGTTACCTGATGCGAACAGCCGATTCACTGGAAAAGTCCCTGATGCTGGGAAAGATTGAGGACAGAAGGAGAAGACATCAGAGGATGAGATGGCTGGATGGTATCACTGATGCAATGGACATGAACTTGGGCAAACCTGGGGAGATGGTGAGGGACAGGGAGGCCTGGTGTGCTTCAGTTTATGGGGTCATAAAAAGTTGGACATGACTGGGTGACTGAACAAAAACAAATAACCGTACAATCAAAAGGAAAAGTAGCACATCTCACTTTAAAGCAAAAGCTTGAAATGATTAAGCTCAGGGAGGAAGGCAAGTCAAAAGCTGAGACCAAACACTTGGCCTCTTGAGCTAAGTTGTGGATGCAAAGAATAAGTTCTCAAAGGAAATTAAATATGCTAGTTCAGTGAATACATAAATGCTAAGAAAACAAAGTAGCCCTACTGCTGATATGGAGGAAGTTTTAGTGGTCTGGATAGAAGATCGAATCAGCCAAAACATTCCCTTAACCCAAAGGCTAAAATAGATGGAAGTCCTAACTCTCAGTTCTGTGAAGGTAAGGAAGCTGCAAAGAAGAAAAGTTTGAGGCATTTATTGTTTGTAGATTTTTTTTTTTTTTTTTGATGATGGCCATTCTGACTAGTGTGAGGTGATAGCTCATTGCAGTTTTGATTTCCATTCACTGAAGTTTTTATTTGCATATCTCTAATAATGAGTGATGTTGAGCGTCTTTTCACGTGTTTATTGGCCATCTGCATGTCTTCTTTGGAAAAGAAGATCTTCTGCCCATTTTTTGATTGGGCTGTTCAAACACCAGATTTTCTCTGTAGATGAAATATCCTTATATTGAGGGAAGATGCCACCAAGGACTTTCATAGTTAGAGAAGAGAAGTCTGTGCCTGACTTCAAAGCTTCAGAAAACAAGCTGACTCTCTTGTTAGGGGCCAATGCAGCTGTTGACTTTCAATTGAAGCCAATACTTAGTTACCATTCCCAAAACCTTGGGCCCTGAGAATTATGCTAAATCTATTCTGCCTGTGCTCTATAAGTGAAACAACAAAGCCTGGATGATACCACATCTGTTTACAACATGGTTTAATAAAGATTTGAAGCCTACTGTTGAGATCTATTGCTCAAAAAAAAAAAAAAAAAAGATTCCTTTCAGACATTGACAATACACCGGGTCAGCCAAGAGCTCTGACAGAGATGTAGATTGAGATTAACGTTGTTTTCATACCATCTAACACAATATCCACTCTGAAGCCCATGGATCAAGGAGTTGTTTTGAATTTCAACTCTTATTTTTTAGGAAAAAATATTTTTGTTAAAACTGTAGCTGCAATAGATAGTGATTCTTTTGACGGATCTAAGCAAAGTAAATTGAAAACCTTCTGGAAAGGATTTACCATTCTAGATGTCAGAAGATTTGTGACTCATGGGAGGAGATCATAATATCAACATTAACAGAAGTTTGAAAGAAATTTATTCCAATCCTCTTGGATGACTTCGATGGGTTCAAGACTTCAGTAGAGCAAGTAACTATAGACGTAGTAGAAATAGCAAGATGTGGAGCCTGAAGATATGACTGAATTATTGCAACCTCATAACATGACTTTAACAGATGAGGAGTTGCTTCTTATGTATGAGCAAAGAAAGTGGTTTCTTGAATGGAAAAGATCTCCTGGTGAAGATGCGTGAAGACTTTTGAAATGACATCAAAGGATTTAGAATATTATATAAACCTAGTTGATAAAGCAGTGGCAGGATTTGAGAGGACTGACTCCAACTTGGAAATAAGTTTTACTGGGGAACAAAATGCTCTCAAACAGCACTGCCTACCACAGAGAAATGGTTCGTGAAAGAAACAGGCAATCAATGCGGCAAACTTCATTATTGGCTTATTTTAAGAAATTATCACAGCCGCCACAACCTCCAGCAACAACCACCCTGATCCATCAGCAGCCATCAATATAGAGGCAATACCCTTCATCAACAAAAAGATTACAACTCAGGGAAGGTGCAAATGATGGTTAGCATTTTTTAGAGATAGAGTATTCTTACTTAGGGCTTCCCTGCTATCTCAAGTGGTAAAGAATCCACCTGCCAATGCAGGAGACACATGAGATGTGGGTTTAATCCTTAGGTCAAGAAGATCCCCTGGAGAAGGAAACAGCAACCCACTCCAGTATTCTTGCCTGGGGAATTCCATGGACAGAGGAGCCTGGCAGGCTAGAGTCCATGGGATCAAAAAGACTCGGTCATGACCTACCAACTAAACAACAGTTCTTGATTAAGGTATATACATTGTTTTTTTTTAGAAGGTTAGCATACAAGAACATTATAGCATTTGAGGTGAAATAATTCTTCATTGCCTACACTGTCTCGTGCACTGAATGACATTTCGATCCTTAGCTCCTGCCCTCTGAAGGCAAGTAGGACTTCTCATCTTTACAGACGATCCATGGAAGAGTAGTACTTCCTAAATGGAGAGCCACTGGCCTAGTGTATGATCGCGAGGTGGAGAAAGAGACGCTTGCAAGTGAGAATTCCAAGGAACTGACAGCCCGGATATGAGTATTGTGTGTGGATATTCTTACCTAGAATGACGGCAAGAGAGTGTTGGGCACAAAGATGGTGAGCTAGAGAGTGGAATCTCCCGGCAGTGCAGAGGAGCAGGCAGCAGGATAGGAAGTGCTTGGTACAAGGCCAGTGTGACCGAGCAGCTGAATTCTCTGCTTTGTTTAATCTAATTTGAACATAAGGAGCTGCAAGTGCCTAGTGGTTCCTTTATTCCGTGGTGAAGAATAAAACAGGAAGTGAGCATTTAGAAACAAATTTGAAGGCACAGGAAATTCTTCTTAATATCTGAGTCTTGAGGAAAAGAGATAAAGGTAGGTGTGAGTCTAGGTAAGCTGGTAGATCTGGAGAAGGAAGGTAAGAGAAGTAATGCTTAACAACTTTAGCATTTTCAATAAGTAGGACTCCAAAAATTCATTTTAATTCATTTCTGCCTCCTCTCAGACCAACTTCTGTACCATATTGCTATGGAAGACACTTGAGAAAATCTCCTTCAAAGTTTAAAATGTCACCACAATGTAAGAATTATTCCTTATCATGAGAAGCCCCTGGTATTAATAGACTGTGGTGGCAGTGGTTTAGTCACTAAGTCATGTCCGACTGTTGAGAACCCCATAAACTGTAGCCTGCCAGGCTTCTCTGTCCATGGGATTTCCCAGGCAAGAATACTGGAGTGGGTTGCCACTTCCTTCTCCAGGGGATCTTCCCCACCCAGGGATAAAATTCAGGTCTCCTGCATTGCAGGTGGATTCTTTACCAACTGAGCCACCAAGGAAGCCCAAGACTGTGGCCATTGCCTGTTTTTCTTGTACCTAAGTGTCCCTTCCCTAAAGACTGCCTTTCTATCTCAAACATAGCAGGGTGAAAAAGTTACTTCTGAAGATTTCCCATTAAAAGATGCTGTTGTTTAGAAACCACGTTTCTTCTGTGTGTGTGTTTCTATAAAAGAATATACGAACATATATGAACATGGTCTTTGTTATTTAAAGTAAGGTAAAAGTATTCTGATGGGCTGCAGCCATAAGCCTATGATATGTGCATTCACAAAATAATCTTAAAAGGTCATGTACCTCTATGTGAACCCTACCACACACACACACACACACACACACACTCTTCCAGAATGGCCTCATGGCCATATCCTTAGAAGCTTAATCGCAAACTTAACAGTAATAATTCTGTCAATATGTCCTTATGAACCAAATGAGCAATGCCAATGCGGTACCCAGGACCACCCACCCTGTGGAAGAATCCCAGATTTAGGCAGGGGAAGGGCAGAGTGCAGGTAATATTTGAAAAGTGCTTGACACTGCCTGTGATTGGGAATAAAGGATTAGCAAAACACTTCACGGAGAAGGCAACAGCAACCCACTCCAGTACTCTTGCCGGGAAGGTCCCATGGATGGAGGAGCCTGGTAGGCTCCAGTCCATGGGATCGCTAGGAGTCGGACACAACTTCACTTTCACTTTCATGTATTGGAGAAGGAAATGGCAACGCACTCCAGTATTCTTGCTTGGAGAATTCCGGGGACAGGAGAGCCGGGTAGGCTGCCGGCTATGAGGTCGCGCAGAGTTGGACACGACTGAAGCGACTTAGCAGCAGCAAAACACTTCTGACTAGTTTCTGTCTGTTAGNGATCGCTAGGAGTCGGACACGACTTCACTTTCACTTTCATGTATTGGAGAAGGAAATGGCAACCCACTCCATTACTCTTGCCTGGAGAATCCCGGGGACGGTAGAGCCAGGTAGGCTGCCGGCTATGGGGTCGCGCAGAGTCGGACACGACTGAAGCGACTTAGCAGCAGCAAAACACTTCTGACTAGTTTCTGTCTGTTACTGTTCTCAATTTTCACTTAATTGCAATCAAAATATCAAAATATTCTCTATCCCCAGAGAGTGGACACTGTCCCTATTTTAATAGACCATAAAACACATAATTAAGAAACAACCTCTGCGGGGCTAATCAGCACAGCACTGTAAGTGATCAGATTCCTTAAGTGTACCACAGTTAATTTCTCTTGGTCCTAAGGCAGAGTCTTTCCCTTAAATGTCCTCACCAGATGCCAGTATATGTCCATTCTGGCCTCCATATCATATAGGCTTCTTTATTAACCATGCTTCTAAACTCTAGGGATAGGCCAGAACCAAGGAAAAGGATCAAAAAAATGAAGAGCCAAGAGATGTCCACAATGTCGGCAAGATATATTCTATCAGATGCTCAGCCTTGGATCTACTTTGAGTCCAGGATATAAACTCCCACTATCATGAAATCCATAGTTTCCAGTATCTGATCCATTAAACTAAGAAATTATTCTGGCTCTTCCCTTTGGTTCCCCTCATGGGACTTTGATCAATATGGAAGTGAAAAAGTATCCTGGTGCTAGTAACTATTCTGTTTTCTGGCCCTTGTAAGAGACAGTCATCTTGTAACTTAATTTCATTGGGACCATAAGATTCAAAGAGAGTAAGTGAATGGAATGCTTAAAGACCATCTCAGCTACTGAGAAGAAACCTTGTAAGTCACAATGAAGAGCAGCAAAAAGAAACTGAATTATTAATTCCCATTGCCTTTTTCTGTCCAAAAGCCCCCTCTGGTGGAAGAACTGAAGTGAAAGTGAAAGTTGCATCTGACTCTGCAACCCTAGGACTGTAGCCCGCCAGACTCCTCTGTCCATGAAATTCTCCAGGCAAGAATACTGGAGTGGATTGCCATTCCCTCCTCCAGGGGCTCTTCCTAACCCAGGGACTGAACCCAGGTCTCCCACATTGCAGGCAGATTCTTTACCATCTGAGCCACCAGGGAAGCCCTAATGAGGAGTCATGTCTGACTCTTTACAACCCCATGGACTGTAACCTGCCAAGATCCTCTGTGCATGGAATTCTCCAAGCCAGAATATTGGAGTGGGTTCCCTTCTCCAGAGGATCTTCCCAATCCCAGGATCGAATCCAGGTCTTCCACATTGCAGGTGGATTCTTTACCAGAGAAACTCCATCATGGGGAGGAACTACTAGGTAATAAAATAGTTACAATAACAATAACCAAAATGTAAAAAAGAAAAAAGAAAGACAAGGAACAGCAATCCACAACAAGACAATCGATCCCTGTAAAACTGAGAGGCAAATGTAGTGATTAGCAAATATGAGCTACAACTAGAAAATCCCTCACAGACGAAGCCGTGTGATGAATGATTTACCAAAAGGTCAGCACTGCTCTTTTATCTTCACCACCCATCAGTTTCCATCGCTCTCAATTTGTCTGGCACATAACAGAAAGCTGGCCATAAAATATTCATCATAAAATTAACCTTATTTTGCAATATCAAAAAAAAGAAACATATAGTTGGATGTAGTCTAAGCATATGGGCTAGCTTCTCAATTAGAATTCCTCATATACATTATAAAAAGCATTGACATTTAAAACCCTGTTATAAGAGGTAATGTACTCAGCAAGCACCAGAACTCTCTGCCCTGTGCTCAGCTTTGCTGATCCACTGCTAGTTCTCAAACAAGGGACGGCACCATTAATCCTCTCCCAAAGACCACAGCAATAATGGCAGGAGCAGGGCTAGTGTCAGCACTTCCGCCACTGCTCCTCTGGAAGCCAAACTTCTCTGTGGCTTCTGATTCTAGCTGCTGTGGATGCCAGGCTTTTAACCCCAACACTGCTATACACCCTGACACATGAGCTGAGTGCTGAACTACCTTCACGTTCCCATTGGACAATCTTTGAACAAAAAGGAACACAATATCAGATGGAAATATATTTTCAAGAGAAAGGGATTCTAAAAATTAACATATTAATATCTACAAACTGCCAGATCCCCTTAACCAGCGCTGCAAAAGTCATTACGCCATTTTAATTGAACTGATTAAATTGATCTCATTGGAAAATAGGTAATTTCACTCCTTCCTATTCTGTCTCTAAATTCACCCACTGCTTCTCTGANGATGGAAATATATTTTCAAGAGAAAGGGATTCTAAAAATTAACATATTAATATCTACAAACTGCCAGATCCCCTTAACCAGCGCTGCAAAAGTCATTACGCCATTTTAATTGAACTGATTAAATTGATCTCATTGGAAAATAGGTAATTTCACTCCTTCCTATTCTGTCTCTAAATTCACCCACTGCTTCTCTGATTTCGCAGAATCAGTAGATATTTTGCACCTTGTAGATATAATCTAGGTTATTGATTTATTGAAGAATCCTTCTCCCCAGACTCTGCTTAAAGAGTCTATTATCTATATTTAGATAATATCTGGTTATCTATTTATATCATTGATAGTTGCAGAATTTGAAATAAAAGGGGGGCTCAATATCGGGATTTGAAAAAATGAGAATCAAAATGAAAGAAAAATGGTCAAAAGAATTCTGAAAAAGAGCTGCAAGGGTGTTTATCACTGCATTATTTACTTTATAAACAAAAAACATGAAAATTCTATAGTACAAACAAAAGAAGATTGTTCAAATTAACTATGGTAATAGCCATAAAGTGGAATATTATGTAGATATTGAAAATGATGTAGCAGAATATTTAATAGCATGAAAAATATTCATGGTATTATTAAAGGAAAAAAACTGAAAAAACAGTAAGAAACAGTATTATCACATTTATTGACAATGGTTTTATTTGAATAAAAGTCTAGCAATTGATTGGCTAACTCATTCTCTGTTCACAACCCCCTCACTTCAGCACCCCCTTAAAGTTAGGGATGGTTCTATAAAATGAGATACAGGGATTTTCCTGATGTTCCAATGTTTAAGACTTTAGCCTTCCAATGCACAGGAGGAAGATCCAATCCCTGGTTCGTGGAGCAAAGATCCCATGTACCTCAAGTCCAAAAAACCAAAACATAAAACAGAACCAATACTGCAACAAATTCAATAAAGACTTTAAAAATGCTCCACATTAAAAATAATGTTTAAAAAAATAAAATGACACATAAACAGAATTCTGCTTCCTGGCAGTTTTTCTGACTAAAAAGGGACAGATGGGGGCTCCTTTTTCTATTGTCTGTGCCAGAATGAATCAGCTGATTTATCCATGACCACAGACTGTCATCTCAGCCAACCAACAGTGGTGGAAAGAAGACAAAACCTTGTGACCAGCTATTAGATACCACCAAAAAACAGAGTTACAACTTGATCTCTTTATTCATCTTTTAACCATTGTTCACTGTCCATGTAGATATAATCAAAGAATAATCCCTAGGAATCTATGAAGTTTTCCTGAAATGAAGTAAAGGCTTTGAGTCATGTGCAGAATAATAAGTACCATGCCAAGAGCAAGGCAGTCACACTGCCTTTCAATTGCAAAATACAGACTAGTCATCTTGAAACCTGAAAAATCACTCTCGGTATATGTTGATTATAGGAATAAATATAGGTATGTATCTCAGCCACTTAGGGCTCAAATAAATAAGGGACAATATAACGTAAATAAGTGACAGAAATATCATACTGCCTAGATTTACATGTATCTCTTACTAGAGCAGGTATCATTTTATACTGTGGCAATATGTGTGTCCATCTCTAAACCATAAGCTCCCTTTAAACAAGAACATTTCCTTTCATCTTTGCTAAGGATGCTCAAATCTTCTTTGTCCCAAGGACTCAGAACTCAGATGGTAAAGGGTCTACCCACAATGCAGGAGACCTGGGTCCGGTCCCTAGGTTGGGAAGATCCCCTGGAAGAGGGCAACCCACTCTAGTATTCTAGCCTGGAGAAGTCCCATGGACAGAGGAGCCTGGAAGACTACAGTCTATGAGGTCGCAAAGAGCTGGACACAACTGAGTGACTAGGCACACACAGAAGAAAGATGCCCAAATATTCTTTGTTCCAAGGACACAAGAACCAAACTTAGTCTCCAATTGTAAATGCCTATAAAACATNCTAGCCTGGAGAAGTCCCATGGACAGAGGAGCCTGGAAGACTACAGTCTATGAGGTCGCAAAGAGCTGGACACAACTGAGTGACTAGGCACACACAGAAGAAAGATGCCCAAATATTCTTTGTTCCAGGGACACAAGAACCAAACTTAGTCTCCAATTGTAAATGCCTATAAAACATTAACTGGAGAAGGAAATGGCAACCCACTCCAGTGTTCTTGCCTGGAGAATCCCAGGGACGGGGGAGCCTGGTGGGCTGCCGTCCATGGGGTCACACAGAGTCAGACACGACTGAAGCGACTTAGTAGTAGTAGTAGTATAAAACATTACAGCAATTTTGACTCCTTCTTTATTCTAAATTATCCTACTTATAAAAAAAAGTCAACAACTTTTTAACATTTCCAAAATATCCTGAAGGAAAGGGAAAAATCACACATTAAATTCTTGTCAAGTAACATTTACCTCCTCAAGCCCTGACTAATCAAAAATGACTGGACTTGGCAGCTCCTTTTATCACTTTGTCTCTAATCTAAAATTCAGCTACTATTGTGCCAACTGGAAAATGCCAACATCCATTCCCACCTCACACGACATCACTTTTTGCCAGTCACTTTGGAGTCTGGTAATCTGGTGTGACCACTCCCCATCAGATCAAGTAGAAATTATAAACCAAATTTAAAGGGTTCTCATAGCCCCATTTCAGGACAGCAATGATGAAGTTAGAAGAGATTAGAAGGGTGCCAGATTTATTGCTATTGATTCCCTGCTGGCAATTTCATGAAAAGATATCCATTGCAGTCATATAAAGAGCATCTGGCCGGTTTCCAAGTCTTTTGTTCTTCATATGCTTAAAAAAGAAAAAAAATCAACCAAGAAGGATAAGAAACTAGAAATTAGTATAAGGGATCCAAGTTTCTCTATAGAATAAGAAGCCTTCATCACTACACCTTAATTATGCATATCTGCTCCTACAGAGTCCAAAATGTTTATTTATTGAACTTTACCATTGCCATCCTGGTAACCCAGATCAGAAGCCAATCTATAATGACTCAAGCCACATTTCACCATAGACTACAAAGGACACATGATGTCATTTGCTACAATGACTTAATCCAGATGGAAAGCATTCTGACCTATACATAATTGATTGACCTTTGCTATGCTTTCCTAGTTATTTATATACTATCATATGCATGAATGTATATCAGTGGTATTTACACTTGGCAGCTACTTTGGAGAACACATTATTCGATTGGGATTTGGAGCTTTTTACGACCATTTCCTGACCAAATATTCATAAATGAAGGACAAGAAAAGATGGCCTCTTAAAAGATAACATTTAATAAGCCCTGGAAAGTCTAAGGAAGCTTTGTTACTCTAATTGATTCAAAATACAGTGGACAAGATCTATCTCTGTAAAGTTGGGTTCAAAACCCTAAAACTGAGGATATTAAAGGGCATGTTTTCTATTTTCCCTTTAGGGCTCAATAATGATAGTAAAATATGCTTTACCAAAGAAGTGGAGTATTCTGGATACTTGTGAGTAAAGCATCCTGTGATGAAGGTAATTAGAGCTCATAATAAATCACCACAGAAAAGAGAACAACTATATGAGGCTCTTTGACTTTTCAATTATGGATTTTGTTTTCTGAAAGGAGTAAGTTACAAAATAAATGATAATCAGATGATCAAGACAGTTTCCAGGTAATCATAGAAACAGAGGCAGACAGACACACTAGATTATGGAAGGAAAATGTGTTGCAAGTATGTCCTTACTTCCACTTTGCATACTCAGGGCAGATATCAATAACTGATCATTGAATTCTTAACCAAGAGCACTGACACAGATTAAACACTTTTCCAATACTACTCCAGGAAAAGTGAAAGTCTTAGTTACTCAGTCATGTCTGAACCCTTTGCAGCTCTGAACTGTAGCCTGCCAGGCTCCTCTATCCATGCAATTCTCCAGGCAAGAATACTGGAGTGGNAGCCCAGTGTTTCTCATGATGTACTCTGCACAGAAGTTAAATAAGCAGGGTGACAATATACAGCCTTGACGTACTCCTTTTCGTATTTGGAACCAGTCTTTTGTTCCATGTCCAGTTCTAATTGTTGCTTCCTGACCTGATGATATATATACACATACATAAAAACAAAGAATACCCTGACCACTCGTTCTATTTCATTCTGTTTCATTTCACTAAAAATAAATGCTAATCACAAATCACTAAATTGTTTCTACAACATACTAGTAACTTAAAACTAGATATAAAGCATACGATTTGGCATAAATGGAAGATATTACACATTGTAGGCTAAGAGAATCAGACATATTCAAATTATTACCAACACTAATTTCATGGTTAAGACTGTTCTAAAATGAAATCAAAACAACTCTACACAGTGGAGTCTCTTATACNTCATTTCACTAAAAATAAATGCTAATCACAAATCACTAAATTGTTTCTACAACATACTAGTAACTTAAAACTAGATATAAAGCATACGATTTGGCATAAATGGAAGATATTACACATTGTAGGCTAAGAGAATCAGACATATTCAAATTATTACCAACACTAATTTCATGGTTAAGACTGTTCTAAAATGAAATCAAAACAACTCTACACAGTGGAGTCTCTTATACCGTTCATTAACTTCACCAAATATTTTCATAAAGCACTTGAAGTGAGATGTTTCATCAGAAATATCTCCCTCTGAACATATTTTAAAACAAACTAATGCAAGCTCACTATCTCAAATCAAATCTGAAGACAGTAAACTTTTCCTTAAAAACAAAACAAAACAAAAAAACTGTGTGTCTCTACAAAAGTCAGTGAAATAGAACATCATGGGGTAATATTCTCATGTACCAAAGAGGGAGTTCCAGTATCTGCTCTGTTTTACCTTGGGGTATCAACTGCTGTTTGACTATGTTTCTGTAAAAATAATGTTTTCTTCATGAATCTAAAGGAAGACAATGATATTCTCAATGAAATATGTAACATGCAGAGCAAAACATTCCTCATTCCACACACCAGTGTTTATTTGGCTACCCAGGTTTTCTTAAAGCTCTAACCTCATGATGAGTCTCCTCCTTGATATTTCCTTTTACCTCGGAAACAAACATTTCCCTTCCAGATCCATTATTAACTGAAAATTCCAGTGCCTTGAATGTCTCTATGTGTCTTTTTCTTTTTTACTTTTTGCTACTTTTTTCCCATTAAAATTAAAAAAAGTAACTTGGATTTCTATTAAAAGGAGTTCACCTATTAACTCCTACCTAAGAATTTACATGTTGGCATGTTTGACGGTGGATCAGTGAATCCGCCTGCCAATGCAGGAGACACTGGAGACTTGGGTTTGATCCCTGGGTTGGGAAGATTCTCCTGGAGGAGGAAATGGCACCCACTCCAGCATTCTTGCCTAGAAATATCCCATGGACAGAGGAGCCTGGTAGACTACAGTCCATGACGCAAAAGAACTGGACATGACTCAGTGACTGAGCATGCACGCACACACGTTTGAAAGTACACCCTGCAGACATTGGGCACATTGCTCACTGTCACCATGACAGACATGACGGATGATGGTTTCCTGTCCACTTCTATGTCACATTTGCTAAATTTCTGTTGAGCCCACAGGCTAGGGCCCAGCTTATGAACATTTTTATCTTCTTTCTGCTTCACAGATCATTCATAATCACAAACACACAGAAACAAAAAATGAATAAGAAAAACAAATTGCGAAAGCCCTTTCCCACTGATGCTGTAAGCAGAAACAAATGTCATAATCCTCAGCACTGAGTGAATCTGTGTAGTAAAAAGCAGCCAGTGCTACAGTGTGGATCATTCAGCATTATGACCAAAAGGAGCCTCTTTAAGCCCTGGGGTTCAGTGTTTTTCCACAAATTTGTCCTTAAAGGTTGGAATTTATCATACTTATGCTCAGCCATCCTTAAGACACTTAAGTGTGTGGCTGGGTATAAAACAGAAATAAAACCTATAGCTGTTTTTTGGGTTGAGTAAGAAACCAAAAGTGCACAACCTTCAAACAACTGAAGGTGCTACAATAATTCCAAAAGGGCATGCTGAGCAGGAGGGATGCTGATAGCCTCCGTTAAGGGAGACATTGTTAGCCATGATGCTTAGCATAATTTGAGAAGGCATCACAAAGCTTTCAGAGGAAAACCTGGTAAAAAAAAAAAAAAAAAAATCATAGTTCTTGATCTTATTTCTTTCAGTCTCTCCTTACTTCATTGCCATATGGGCAAGCAAAGAAGTCTAGAAAGAGAAGGGAGGGGGACGTTAAGGGAGAAGAAACGCTAAGAAACGTCAAGAAATGTTAAGGAAGGGTGACCACTGTGGTTGGTAATTTGTCCTGGCAGTTGATACCAGGGCAAAAACCAGCCAAGCTCCCTTCCTGAGTCAGGTCCTTGAAGGACCCAAGATACAGTGAAAACAGAGAAGTAGCTTTGGGATGGCTGGGGCAGTGCTTCTCGAACTCGCATGCTGACAAATCGCCCAAGCTGAGTCGCTCAGCGTGGCTGACTGTTCTGCAATCCCATGGACTGTAGCTCCCGCCAGGCTCCTCTGTCCACGGGATTTCCCAGGTAAGAATACTGGAGTGCGTTGCCATTTCCTCCTCAGGGGATTTTCCCAACCTAGGAACCGAACACTGGTTTTTTAAAATGTAGATTCTGATTCAGAAATAGGGTCTTAGATTCTGTACCCCTTGGGGATCTTGTTAAAATGCTGATTCTGATAATGGAGTGGGGCCTCAGATTCTGCCATCTTGATCTTAGAACAGGGGTCCCCAACCTCTGGGATCCAATACGTGGTAATCTGTGGTGGAGTTAATGTAATAATAATAGAAATAGTGTGCACAATAAATATAAAGCACTTGAATTATCCTAACGATTCCCCCTCAACTCCCCTATCCCCACCCCAACACTTGCCGACAGTCCATAAAAAAATTTCCACAAAACTGGTGACTGGGGCCAAAACAGGTTGGGGACTGCTCTCTTACAAGAAACTTAAACTGGCATCCCATGTCATGCCCCATTGCTGCTTTTCAGGTCTGGTACACTGGTATACTCTCAGCGTTTTTCTCAGAGAAATCACATGTGACTCTTTTTCCTTTTTTAAAGACACCTCCAGTAGAGAGAACAAAAGTATGGCATGATAAGAAAAGTATTGGCTTTGGAGTCAGACAAACTTGGATTGAAACTCCATCTCTGCAATTGATTTGCATTCTGTGTGTTGTAGGTGAGCTTTTTAACCTCTCTGAGGCTAATTGCTCCATCTCTAAATGGGGCAAGCCAATCTTTCTCTCAGGGCTGTTACAAGAAACAAATGACATCGTATGCATACTCTGGTAAATTCATTCCTGGAATAAGTGAACAAGGAGTCTAAACACCACAACTCTACCCACAAGGGGTGGAGGGGTGTAACACTGTATGTTACAATGCTTGATTACACCCTTACTTTTCCTAATACTATGGCTTTGCCTCTTTCTTAGACATACAACTATAGATTGTATAAAGTTCTAAGCACTTCCAATACTTTTCTGTCCCTAAAAAAGCTACTCTCTGGTCATGCTTTTAATAAAGACAGAATCCAGGGCAGACCTGGTTTTAAATAATATTCCTTGCTCTAATGGTGAAGATACACTTGGTAATTTTCTTTCTCTCAATTAATTCAGTTCCTAGACTCATTCTTCTGGACTTGGGCTCCTATTTCCAATGACAGATCCTCTTTGTTCTCAAGCTGCCCCATCTAGTCTCTCTCCTCTGACATGAAGTCAGGTTCCTTGTTGCTTCCACAGTAAATAAGCCAAAGCCACTCCCTCCTACCTATGTTGTCAGTGGTAAGTCTGGGTTCTTCTAGAGGAATTTAGAGGATTCACCTCAGTTATCCAGAGGAATTAAGGGGAAACAACTAACATAAACCTTCCCTATCCCTCCCATACCAACAGATTGATCCAACACTCTAAAACTCAGGGTTTAATAAAGAGAGGAAAGGAGATGGGATATTCTAATGAATATAATAAAAACAAGGAAGGAAATAGAAGAAAACTGTGAAATTATTATATCAGTTGCCACAACTTACTTCCCTTGATCACCTCTGACACCTCCAAGATGGACGGGGCTGGCAGCTGATGGGTGTTAGACCTCCTAGGTATAACTCCTTACCCTTCTGGGCCCTGTCATGACTCCTTTTTAGGTAACACTAAAGATCAGCCCTGGGATTTCTTTGGAACGAATGATGCTAAAGCTGAAACTCCAGTACTTTGGCCACCTCATGGGAAGAGTTGACTCATTGGAAAAGACTCTGATGCTGGGAAGGATTGGGGGCAGGAGGAGAAGGGGACAACAGAGGATGAGATGGCTGGATGGCATCACTGACTCGATGGGCGTGAATCTGAGTGAACTCTGGGGGTTGGTGATGGACAGGGAGGCCTGGCGTGCTTCGATTCATGGGGTCACAGAGTCGGACATGACTGAGTGACTGAACTGAACTGAACTGAAAGGGTCTTGGGCATAGTTAGAACAGAAAGCACATGTCAACTACAGATGTCCCAAATCATGAGAAAAATCAATGATCTTTCAGGGATATCTGCCCTTGACATCACTTCCTCTGCCCCAGTGGCCTCTCTCCCCTAAGCTGTTGTAGCAGAAGTGGGGCCTGCTTCCAGTGAGCTCACTGCTATCTCAGACAGAATCGAGGAATGAGTTATTTTTGGCTCATCTGTCTTATTAGATTGATCTGAATGATAATGACATATTTTTAGCATGAATATTGGCAGTTTCATATGACTCCACCATAAGGAGTCTCTCCTGTTTAGAGAAATAAAATTACACTTACAAAAAACTAAACCATTTCTATGGTGGGACTATGCTGGTTTGCACAAAAAGAAAGTCACTCAGTTGTGTTAGATTCTTTGTGATCCCATGGACCGTAGCCCACCAGACTCCTCTGTCCATGGCATTCTCCAGGCAAGAATAGTGAAGTAGGTTGCCATTTCCTTCTCCAAGGCTTCTTCCCAACCCAGGTCTCCTGCACTGAACCCAGTCTCCTGCATTTGCAGGCAGATTCTCTACCATCTGAGCCACAAAGTTGCCTCAAATTCATTTACTAAAAGGCTGCATATTTTAAACAAAAATGTTCTTAGAGTGACCCTTTTTATTACTGTCTACTTTGCTGAGATAAGATAAATTCAGCAAACTTCTTTAGGAAACATCTCACCTGGGGCAGCACCTATTGGTCAAACACCACACAAGCACTGTGCAATTATTCTGTGGAAGGTGTGAGAAGGCCACAACAATCAACAAAACCCCACCTCTGTCTCTAAGGAGTAACTGATCTAGCTGAGGAAAGCGGAAAGAACAACGTGGAAAAGGAAAAGAATGAAGCAACAATATAAGAAATGTCACAAGACAGACCATAATCATTTGCTAAATGAGTAGAATAGAAGATAAGTGCAGTGAGTCGAGAGGCAGGAGCAATCACCTAGAATCTGATTTGAGCCACTTTCCATCTAATTTAGCTCATCAATCACTGCACCCTCCCACCTACTTACTGTGGGAAGTTATTACAGAAAATGAAAATCACCTCTCTGCCTACTCATAACTCTCAGATGACGGTCCCAGAGATATATCCCCAGTAGGTCTCAGACCACACCTTCTCATCTGTTAGAGCTGTCTCAGGAACAGACGGAAGAAGGGAACATTTAGGCTGGACACTTCTCTCTCCTGTAGATGGGTTTGGTATGATGGAGTGGGAGCAGAGGGCTGATGGTATATACCTCAATATAAACAGAAGCATCCTGGCAGCCCAGCATTCAGAGTAACTTTATAATGTCTCTTAATTCTGAATTTCAACTTTTCTGAGTAGTAGCCAATAGCCAAAAGTGGCCATAGCTGTAAGTATCTTATAAATACTCATTTAGGTACAAACGAGACCATGTTAACATCACAAACTCACTGGCCAATTCAGCAATTCCCAGTGAGCTCTCACAGACCTTCCTGTGGTTCCTTGTTCTGCGTCGTCTACTGAAGTCTCCACTTGAGGATAATACCTAGCCATGAATCCTGTCTCCAGGACCCTGCAGGAAAAGGTTGCTCCTTTACCCAAGGAGCCAAAACCGAGTGCTCTGCAAGTGGAAAACTCTCAAGGTAGCAGCAGCCCTGGCTGTCTCCGTGCTCTCCACACTAGAGCCATGTTGAGACATTCTGTGCAGAAATGCAGATAATGCCCTTTGGGAGAAGGACAATGCTGTCACCCTCTATCACCTGGGCTTTAAAAAGGTCTGCTCACACCAAAAGAAATATCTCTAATTAGGCCCTATCCCTTGCCTCTCGCATCTAATCCATGGGAAAGCCCTTTTCCCTACAAAGTATCCCTTCCACCCCTTTTCTCCATCTCAGTGGATATTCTGCTTCCCTGGTGGCTCAGCTGGTAAAGAATCTGACTGCAATGCAGGAAACCTAGTTCAGTCCCTGGGTCGAGAAGATCCCATGGAGAAGGAAGTGGCAACCCACTCCAGTATTCTTGCCTGGAAAATCCTAAGGACAGAGGAGCCTGGCAGGCTACAGTCCATGGAGTGGCAAAGAATCGGACACAACTGAATGACTAACACTTCAACACACACCACATACATGGTCCTCTACCACAGCCTCTTAAGATCCTGTTTCCACACTTGTTCTTCTAATCCATTCTGAACAGAGGAGCAAGACAGACTTTCTGTTCTGTTTTATTTTTAACAAATCAATCAAATTTGATTTAATTGATTTTAACTGGATTTTAATTGATTTAATTGATTTTAAGCCCATATTTCCTGAGCTTAAAATCCTTGAGTGCCTTCCTGTTACACTCAGGATCAAATCTAAGCTCTCTGTCCTGGCACTCAAGGCCTTCTGGGATCTAGTCCTCCCTCTTCCTGAAGCTCAGGCCAACTCTCTGGTGCTGGGCTACAGAACAGACACCATCACTGATCTTTTCATGGCCACAGCCTACCTCACTACCCTTAACATAGAAACTTCTTGAAGGCCTCTCCGTCCTTCCAGCAGACACTTGGCAAACCCAACTCTGAATATTTCTTTTGGTTCAACCTCAAATCACCTCTCTCTACGTCTCTGTATATACAGCTGTGTATCTGTGTGTATGGCTATTTGTATACACTATTGTAGATATTTTGATGGCATAGTATACCAATTCTGGGCTTCCCTGGTGGCTCAGATGGTAAAGAATCTGCCTGTAATGTGGGAAACCTGGGTTCAATCCCTGGGTTGAGAAGATCCCGTGGAGAAGAGAAAGACAACCCACTCTGGTATTCTTACCTGGAGTGCCGGAAGCCAGCATGGGAATCCCACCCGTGACAGGGTCACATGGCAGAAATCTGATGGGCAAGGCAATTTGGATTTCAGGGGTTCCCCCTGAGTTTCCCTGAGTAGCTACACCCCAAAAATAAGGAAACCAGAATATGCCTGCTGCCGGGAGCCAGCGTGAGNCAGGAGGAGAAGGGGACAACTGAGGATGAGATGGCTGGGTGGCATCACGGACTGGATGGACATAAGTCTGAGTGAACTCCGGGAGTTGGTGATGGACAGGGAGGCCTGGCATGCTGCGATTCATGGGGTCGCAAAGAGTTGGACACAACTGAGCCACTGAACTGAACTGGGCTTGAAGTTCTAAAAATTCCCAGCGAATTTAACGTAACTCTCAACTTTTAGGTTTTAACTATTTTTGAAGTCAACATTACTGAGAGAAGTTCTGCTTTTATCCAATTCTGGCCATTTTTGCTGAGGGGGAGAAGCATGTTTTTCCACCCTTTTAGATTTCCCTTGAATTACTCTCTAATAACACCATTTGTTTAATAAGCAATGCGTTATCCCTGGGCATTTGAATTAATATCATCACTCAGAGACAGTAAACAGAAGTTTGCATTTGTGCACGGCCTGGGGGTGGAAGCTTCAATAAAAGCCTGAGGTGGGAGGAAGAGATGAATGGGCGACTTGAATCAGAGACAAGGGATGCAATTTGATGCGGGGTAATAAGAAATTCTGCCTAGGCTAGCAGACAAAACCCATCTTTCCCACTCCCAGCCCAACAACATGGATACATTTCTCCTAAGATGGCTTGTCTTTCCTCCACAGGGCATGAAAGGCCCAGCCCTGCCCATCACACACACACACACACAAATTCTGTGCATGCCCTAAGGCCCCTGGCGTACAATATTTTAGGAGCAATAGGCTGCAAGTGCCTTTGATAAAGTTTGCTTGAGGCCTAGGAATTTTAATGTACATCCACAAATTGAAAACAAAACATCCTACCAATTCAGCAACAACTTGGGAGTGTGGTGACTGAATTTTCAGGAACTTGCCTGCAGCCTTCCAAATGCAAAGCAGCATTAGGAGATAAGGATCAGCTTGTTACTAAAGGTCTCCACACTGACCTCATGCATTAAGCTGACCAAAGGATCATTAATGATTCCAAGGCCTGTCATATTAGAATGAGGTGGTAGTGATGACAGAGTATCTAGTTTTGCTATTCTTGTGACATTTCTTATTTTTTAAACTCTAGTATAAAAGTATGCATTAATTTGTATGATTTGTTTCACATGCTATGTTCCAAGGTGGACAGATAAGATGGTTTTCCCCATTCTAGTATTTCACAAAGAGAGACACACAAAAAAAAAAACACATACAATGACAACAGGAAAAGAACCACTTTCCAGGACCGTCTGGTTAGCTTTGACATTTGGAAAATTGCTTTATTGCCAGAAGTCAATTTCTGCGATTGTGACCATGTTTACACACATAAAATTAATAATGTGCACAGCTCGTCTTCTCTCACCATTTTATCTCAAGCAGATTGGACCCCCTCAGTCTATAAAGTCACATTTTTCAAATAAGAATTTCTTTATAAAATACATAAGAAAATAATTCTACAGAACCCCCAGGAATCTTAGAAATGCACACTTACTCATTTCTTTACTCATTGACTCAATATGTGCTGAGTACCTACTAAGCATTGGTCACTTTTCCAGGGCCTGAGGACACAGACTGGATAAAACACAATAAGTATGTAACCCATTAAATGAATGAAATAAGTTTGAGTGTAGTACGGCTTCCCTGGTGACTCAGTGGTAAAGAATGCACCTTCTAGTGTGAAGACAAGCATTAGATCCCTAGGTCAGGAAGATTCCCTGGAGGAGGAATGGCAACCCATGCCAGTATTCTTGCCTGGAAAATCCCATAGACAGAGGAGTCTGGTTAGCTACAGCCCACAGCGTTGCAAAGAGTCAGACATGACTTAGCGACTGAAAAGAAGAAGAAGGAAGTATTAGGAAGGAAATCAAGTAAGGCAATGTGAGAGAGAGGCAGGTCCTTTCTAACAGGTAGTCAGGAAAAGACTCTCTGGGAAGGGGACATTTGCACTGAGAGCTGAGTGACAGGAAGGAGCCAGAAGAGTTCTGGGCAGAGAGAACGGCAAAACACAAGAACAAGCCTGGCTATTCAAGCACAGATGAGGTTCAGTGTGAACCAGAGGGCACTGATGGAGGGCTGGTGGATGGGAGATAAGGTCTAGGAGGGAGGCTGGAACAGATCAGGTCAGAGTCCTGGGGGCTATGGCACAGACTTTTGGTTCTATATTAATAACAAGCAGAGCCACTGACATCTTAAAGCTGGGGAATGATGAATTGCAACATTTACAAACCAACAGCTGCTTTTGGTCATGGAGGAAGAAAATGGACAAAACTGTGTTCCATCCAAAGCTGTCAGTTCATTATAGATCCTAAGACACTGTTTTTGTCAGTATGTATAGTGATTAAGAATGCAATGTGGGGCAGAAAATCTAGGTTTGAATCCTTGCTCTCCCATTAACATGCTGTGTAGTCGTAGGGAATACATTTAACTTACTAAAGTCTTCATTTCTCCATGTAAAACCATGTAATACCTCCCAGGGTCTTGGTGAGAATTACAAAAGACTACACATAATACAGAGTTGCACTAGTACCTGGGCCATGCTACATATTCAGGGAATAATAGCTGGTATTAGTCGTAGTATTACTATTAGGAAGAAGAGAGTGAAGGACTAAACAACTACCCAGATCCTTTAGAGGAGAATACAAACACACTGGAGACAGGATGGAGGTTTCCATAAGCATAGAGCATATCTGTGCTCCAGGGTTCCTGCATGAGTACTGAGCATGGTAGAATCTGGACCAAAACAGATTAAAAAAAAAAAAAAAACTAGAAACAATCCAAATGCTCACAAACAGGAATATCGATCCACAAAACGTTGTCTATTCATACAACGAAACACTCCACAGAAACAAAAAAGAGTGAACTGGCACTCCCAATAAGATGGATGAATGTTACAAACACGTTTATTGAAAAAAGCTAGAAAGGAGTGGATACATGCTGTGTGGTTCCATGTATATGAAGCTTCAGAATAGGTGAAACTAATTGATGTTGATATCAAAATAGTAGTTACCTCCTGAGGAAGTGCATTTGGAAAGCATTTGGAAGGGGAACAAAAGAGCCTGCTGGGGAGCTTTAAAAGGTTCTGTATCTTGATCCAGATGGTATTTACATAGAGATATATATGTACGTAAAATTAACATCAAGCTGTAAACTAAAGATAAGCTTACTTTATCAGCTTTTACTGTGTGTATGTTATGCCCTAATAATTTTTTTTAAATATATCATTTCAAAGTATCAGAGATAGTTAAATAAATAAACAAATGCTGACTGCATTTGAGTGAACTCTAACCTCAGGACTCTGAGTGAACTCTAACCTCAAGACTATTTGGGAGCCTGATAATTCCCAAACCTGCTTCTCCCTGTCTGTGTTAAACAGCTCTATCCATACTGTCAGCCACAGGGAAAGCAACCAACCACAGGGAAGAGATGAAGACAAGTTCGGCTGAGTAGCAGAACAACCTGGAAGCGTGTCCAGCTGTGCCCATGACCAGTTTCTCAGAACCACTCCAGCCACTGCCAGTGACTGCTTTGTGCCTTATCTTACATCTGAGCTGAATTAGTCTACACTACATGAAAGCTCGAGTGGACAGAGTCCCCTTCTCTTCTATATAAGAAATACACCTCAGGTACCTGGGTGCTCTATAAAGAATAAAAATAATAACAGGAAGCTATGGAACAACTGAAGTGCAGAGCATTTGTTTAAACAGCATTTTCTGGCATTTTAATAAGGGAAACTCAGAGGGCTTCCAGCATAGAAAAAGAGTCCAAATGGAATCGTTTCATTTTCCTGATGGAGCACCCCAACCCGCAATGCAAGAGTCATTAAATCTCATCATGTGGTGTTAAAAAATGCTTTTCAGCTAAGATCAGCCAAAAATGTGCCCAAGGCAAATTTTTATGACCATATCATCACGACCTGAAATTCAGATCAGTAGACTCGCTAGAAATACATGCTCACTAGAACAGTTCAGAGTTTTTTCTGCATCTATCTCAGTGAAAAATGGTAGCAAAAGAAAGCTTATTTTCCTGGAAAAACACAATCAAATAATAAAACAATTCAGGACCAGTTTCCACAAAGTAATAACAGGCCATACATAATTGATTGCCTTTAGTCTGCTTCTCTGGGTATTACAAATCATAGTTACTAGAGCTTCAACCAAGCTTTCATTCCAGATTCATGCTGTCCACTCTGGCACTGCCTGAAACTACTTTAGTGCCTTCATTGCACACTTTACTGGGTCATTCTTTAGTTGCTTCTTCAGTGAAGGTTTCATGCTCCCAACCATGTTACACATCCTGCTCTATGTGTGTTCACTTGCTCTCTCCAATGTAGGCAAAAACTAAATTCTTCTAGAAGTGAATTACTTTGGACTTAGGATTTCATCTCTGGCTGGCAAGGGAATATGAACTACCCTGAGAGATAACACACTTTCCTGTGAAATTATATCCCAACTCCCTCCATTAAAACCCTAGTAAACTGGAGAGAAATACTAAAATTATCCCAACTCCTTGGTTTCCCAAACACTGAGCAGCTGTAACCATAAAAAAAAGAATAAATAATTCATTCCAAAACGCTCTTTCCTTGCACATCCCCAGGTTCATTCACAGCACTGGTTGCAGAAAGAGGCTTTGAGATTTTGAGTTGTGCTTCCACCACAGGAGCCATACTCCTCTGTCTTACTTTCCCTCTTTATCTGAGGCTGATGACCTAGACCTGGGCTGTCCATTATGGTGGCCGTGAGACATAACATCTATCAGCAACTGAAAGGTGACTTGTTTGAATTCACAGATGTTGTAAGTAGAAAATATACACAGAAGGGACTTCCTGGAAGTCAAATGGTTAAGAGCCCATGCTTCCAATGTACGGGGCGTATGGTTCAATCCTTGGTCTGGGAATAAGAGCCCACATGCAGTGTGGCCAAAAGATTAATACACACACACACACACACACACACACACACACACACACACACACAGGATTTTGAAGACATACTGCCAAAAAAAAAAGTGAACATGAAATATATCTCAATAATTTAAAAATACTGATTACATGTTGAAATGATATTTTGGACATATTAGGCTAAATAAAGTATTTATTAAAATTAATTCTACCTTTTTTTCTACTTTTTTAATATGGCCACTAATTCTTTTCATTATATATGTGGCTCTCATTGTATTTCATTTGGATATCACTGATCTAGATAGTTTTGAATTGCTATTAGGACTAAGAGTCTCTCCTTGTGAAAATCATGAATTGCAACCCCAACTGCAAATAGACATGTCTTGTATGTCTTGAAATATGGAGAATAAAGAAGAGACAGCAATACAACAACCATGTGTATTAAATGTTTCATTACACTTACACTTTCCTAAGCACAATGCAAAAAAAAGACAGAAAAAAGCATGACACAGTCCCTTACCTTCCAGAAATAGTAATGACACTGAAAATGAACTTTGAAATAAAATCATCTTAAATCTCAATTCTTCCTTTACAGTCTCAGTTTCCCCATTTGTGAAAAGAAAAATGCATATACCAACTTTTTAGAAAATTAAATGATATAATGTCAATTCAAGCTTAAAAAATATCACTGCGCCCTGAGGAAATGGAAAAGATTATGGCATTGGACATGTTGAGCCAGGAGGTGGAAGGAATCTGAGCCTGGAGTCAATAGATAAGTGAATAGAAAAAATCACTTCAACCAGTCTGCTCTGCACAATAGGGCCTGCAAACTCAGGAGTCCTCTGGAGTCAGGCAGGGGAGAAAACAAGTGAAATCAGTTGTATGGGTTAAGTGTATGTTGTATGGTCATGTGGGGAGCACACACTTCATCTAAACTACACAGCTCTGGCTCTCATCCAGCCAGTTTAGACCATGAGAGAATAATAATGGTACAGTGTTGTCAGATTTTCTGATTTTTAAAGAGAACCTAAAAATTCAGATTTTTTAATGTTTAGGAAAAAAAATTTTTAAGGCATTCATTCTAGACAGAGCTCATGGGAAAACAGTTTAATGTATCTGCTGCCTAGAAGGTCTATGAGATAACTTCTTAGACTCCTAACATATGAAAGTTAGTGGAGATCTCAAGTGGAATTCCCACTAGCCCCAAAACATCTGAGCTGCCAAAGCTGGAGAGGAAGGATTCCCTCTCTTTCCCCTGAGCTCCTCATGCAGCAAGAACCCAGTTGCCACGGCTACAGCTGTCCCAGGGGTGTCTCTCTCCCTCCCAGACCCTGACCTGGATGTTATGTAGAATGTTTCGAAGAGAGCTGCAAAAACGCTTGGACTCTGCAGGAGACATGTGACATAACCCAGGGTGCTACTCTGACTATTATTCACTGCCTATTTTAGGTCTCTCTGGGATATTGTCTGTTTCAATTTCAGGCTCTCTCTGCTCCCCATTTGAGTAAATAAATTGCCACACTGTATAAATCTGTACAATCTGTAAACCTGGAAGAACTGCCTTGTGGAATAATTTTTTAAATATCGTACTTATAAAAAACACTAGTGGCCTCTCTACATCTATTGTTAGGAAGTAAGAGGACTTATTCCCCCAAAATTAAAATTACAGTAGCTACTCCTTCGTCAAGTGAGTGATTCTTAGGAAATGCATTTGAAAGAGGATGACTTCCAGTGAACACTTTAATTTTAATTTAGCCTTCCTAGAAAATGAAGTGCTCTGTGTAGATTCTTTTGGTTTTATTTAAGGCGTAAAAATTAGTTCTGAGCTGTGATAATTGTGAGCTTAGAAATGCAATCATTCTAAGCACCACTTCTGACTTGCTTATAAACCCTACAGATCTTGAGCTGCTGTTTATTGCTAATTCAAAGTTGACAAGTTATTTAATTGTGAAGCTGAACTTGAAGTCAGAGTGCGGCAGAATGGTTGGAGGTAGATTGTTTCGTTTTGCTTTCAACAGGTTACCTGAAGACTGGATGCATGGCGTGGTATGAGCAGGTTTCTGGGTATGTGGTCTTCTAACTATTAATCTTCTTAATTAAAATGGGAATGATGACATATTCTAAGGGTAGAATTACATATTCTATTAAACGATATCTCTACCTTTTGAAACCAATCACAGGTACAGAAAACAATCACAGTCACTATCATCCATATTTCTGTTTTTGTCAGAATTGTGGTTTGTTATTGTTGCTCTGAGGACTCAATCTAAACATCAATGCTTATTTTTTACTGTTTAAGGAAAAGCAAGGGAGCCAAGACTCATAAAAAATCTTGATGGCCATAATACAGGAGGTAAAGTATTTCTAAACTTTTTAGAATTATGTGTTTGAGTCCATGACAACACACCTATATATAAAATCAGCATCAACCAAAGTGACATATAACATTTCTCTCTATTTTTTTAATAAATATAGGTCCCTGAAAATGTCTTAAGAAAAATGAATTCCTACTTAAATATGGGCATATTTGAACTGAGATTCCTTTGAAGAAAGTTATCATTTTCAAATACCACTATGCATGAAAGATATGAGTATTCAGATAACTAAAATCACTGAAAGTTAATTTAATTAAAATGTTTGGCATATATCTGTACTTCATGTAATTAACACTTTTTAGTAACTCAAGAAACAGATTAAAAAGTTCATTCTAATTTTAACTTTCTTATAATTCCCATTTGAGAAACAATCTAGAAATTATCACCTGCCTGAATATTTTTGGAGTAGAACTGATGATGTGTTGCTGAACTATGGGCTGACGTGGGTCCCAAGACACCTTTTGTTCAAACACTTTGGCCATTGTTGTGTTTTTTTTTTAATCTATTTAACAGCCTGTACTAGCACATTATATAAGAGCAGGCACCTTGCTGGACTTTGGGGACCCAATAATAATCCCTGCCCTCAGGCATCTTACAATCTTCACTCCACAGTTAATGGATCCAAAGTCAGGGAAGAGAAGCATCTCGCAGTCATGGACTACAACAAGGAAAAATAAAATGCCACTACCACCTGTTGTTTGTCTGTCAATATTTCTACATAAAATTCTGAATTTCTGGCTTCTTTAAAAAAAAAATCATTATATCTTAGCATACTAGATCAGAAATCCCCCTTGGCAACAGTTGACTGGAAACAGATGGCAGTGTACTTCCCAGATCACTGCTCGTACTTTCTCCAGCTCACCAATGTTGCCCTCACTCCCATTAGGTTCACTCGTCACTTGGTGCTATTACCCACTTGATCCTCTTATTTCAGTATTGAGTCGCTGCCCCTGCTAGAAATGATTGGCAGTCAGAGAGCCTGGCTGTAGTCCTGGGCCTGCTGGACTCAGCCATTATTAAATGTGTGACCTATGATGAATTATTTACTGACCCTCAGTTTTCAGTTTTTGCTCTTGAAAAAAAAAAAAAAAGACAAAANCTATTAACCACTTGATCCTCTTATTTCAGTATTGAGTCGCTGCCCCTGCTAGAAATGATTGGCAGTCAGAGAGCCTGGCTGTAGTCCTGGGCCTGCTGGACTCAGCCATTATTAAATGTGTGACCTATGATGAATTATTTACTGACCCTCAGTTTTCAGTTTTTGCTCTTGAAAAAAAAAAAAAAAAGACAAAATGAAAGAAAAGCAAACAAAGCAAACATATTCTGCTTTCTGGGCATGGCAATTGTGACTCTCCAAATAGAAATCTAAGGAAAGTTTTCAAAACCTGGGAAGCACTAAGCAAATGGTTAGTATTCTTATAATTATATTTTCAGAGAAAAAAAAATCTAGAGTTTAAAAAAATAACTGCCTGTGTCTGATTATTACTATAAAGATCACCAATTACTCTTATCTGAATCAAATCTCACATGACCCTTTGTGACAAATATTACAATATTGCTTTACTCATTTTGTAAATGAAGAAACCCAGGCTGAAAAGGATCAAGGGACACACGCCATCATCAATGCTTACTGTTTTATTAAGTCAACTTTCAAGACTGTTACCATAATTTTAAGACCCATGAAAGTGAAAGTATTAGTCTCTCAGTCGTGTATGATTCTTTGTGACCCCATAGACTGTAGCTGCCAGGTTCCTCTATCCACAGAATTCTCTAGGCAAGAATACTGGAGTGGGTTGCCATTCTCTTCTCAAGGGGATCTTCCCAATCCATGAAGAGACCATAAACAATGGATACCAAATAAAAGAAGACAAACCAGAAGTTGAGCGTTTTCCAAGGGCAAACTCCAGATAAGGAGTATAGACAGTTTTTGAAAGGGAACACTTTTTAGAGAATATTATATACTGTAATATCAAGGAAATATCTTGAATAAATATTTGTAATAGACATTCATATGGACCTTTAAAAAACTGATAGGGGTAAAGATTTTGAGGATGTACTCATTAAATGTTTCTCAACATTGTATCATTTTCCTGGAGAATATTATCAATAAGCAGGTATTCAGTAACCTCTTTGAGAAAAAAAAGACCTTAATTTTATTAAAATATACTTCTATTAATCCCTTCCCCATTCTCTATTTTAGCCCATTTGAACCATACTGCAGTTCAGAAAGAAATATGAGAACAGACCTGGCTTACTTTCACATTTTCAAGAAGATCCTGATATAGTAAAAAGTCTGGTTTAAACATGAATTAATGGTTTTTTCCAGTAGTCATGTATGGATATGAGAGTTGGACCATAAAGAAGACTGAGAGCTGAAGAATGGATGCTTTTGAATTGTGGTGCTGGGGAAGACCCCTGAGAGTCCCTTGGACTTGAGAAGATCAAACCAGTCAATCTTAAAGGAAATCAACCCTGAATATTCATTGGAAGGAGATAATGAAGTTGAAGCTCCAATACTTTGGCCACCTGATGTGAAGAGCCAACTCTTTGGAAAAGACTCTAATGCTGGGAAAGATTGAGGGCAGGAGGAGAAAGGGCTGACAGAGGATGAGACAGTTGGATAGCACCATCGATACAATGGCATGAGTTTGAGCAAGCTCCAGGATAGAGTGAAGGACAAGGAAGCCTGGTGTGCTACAGTCCATGGGGCTGCAAAGTCGGATATGACTTAGATGACTTAGCAACTGAACACCAATAACAAAGACTTATCACTTACCTTTAAGAAAAGACTCACTATAGAACAGTAAGATTTTCTAGTGCACTTACATTTTATTAGGCTTAAAAAAAATTGCTTTATGGTGTCATTAGGTACACACTTACTCAATAAAACCCAATATATAATAACTTCATAATAACTTTAAAAAAATGCAATGGACTTATTTAAGCCTCTTCCATGGCTCACCATAATTTAGGTAGCTGCTACTGCTGGTAAGTTGCTTCAGTCGTGTCTGACTCTGTGCAACCCCACAGACGGCAGCCCATGAGGCTCCTCTATCCCTGAGATTCTCCAGGCAAGAACACTGAAGTGGGTTGCCATTTCCTCTCCAATGCATGAAAGTGAAAGGTGAAAGTGACGTCGCTCAGTCGTGTCCAACTCTTAGCGACCCCACGGACTGCAGCCTACCAGGCTCCTCCACCCATGGGATTTTCCAGGCAGGAGTACTGGAGTGCGGTGCCATTGTCTTCTCCAATTTAGGTAGAGAAAACTCTAAATGAACAAGCACAGGAGTGACTTTAAAGCACACAGGAGATCTCCGTGTAGTTAATTTAGAAGCACTGTGGGAAATAAATCAGGAGATATGTGAAAGAAGAAACAGTTCTTGGTGGGAGGTAAACATGACTGAGTAATGTGCAAACTACTGTTTACACACGGCAATCAGCTGGTGGCTAAGAAAAAACTTAAAGATAATTTCACTGCCACTGCCATGGTTTTGATCTAAATGTCTGAATTAAGCAGAGAAACTCAGACTAGAATGTCACAGGGAGAGAACAGTGCCAGGAACCCACACTTAGCATGCAGGAACTAAATGTTAATAACAACTGCTGAAGATGGGACTGCACACTCTAATACACTTTCAGGATCTATAAGATTTGTCAGCCACCATTGACAAATCTCAAAAGTCGGGGAGAAATATTTAGCATCCTAGCTTTTTGTTCTTCCAAGTGAAGATTTTGAAAACAAATAGGATTTCCATCTAGAATGGCCATCACTTCATTATAAGAATAAATAAACAAAAATATCTTAGTTATAGGAGAACTAGATTTCTTTTCATGGTCAATTTCACTTAGGAAAAAATAACAGAAAACTTACAGAAAAGAGGACTTTTTTAAGGCAGGTTGGATTCCCCAAGAAACAAATTTCTCACACATTTAGCTTGAAGAAGGTTTGTAAAGGAGTGCTTTGGGGATCAACATCCATAGAAAAAAAAAAAAAGAAAGAGAGAGAGAGAAAGCCAGCAGAATTGGCAGAAGAACTTCCAATGGTAGCTTGTGGGGAACAATGAAGATGGAGTGTCTTGTGTTGGGGTGAGAGGGCGGGGGCTTTTATACCCTCCAGTGATGAGTCCCTGGAGACAGACCACCTCATGAAAGAGATGTGCCTTTGAAGGGGGTTGTCTGTGGGCAGCATCCCCAGCAGGTGGGGTAATGAGCTCTTATCTCCTGAAGGAGGATCTAGGCAACACATCAAAGAATCTATACACTTTGGTCCCACAGGAGTGAAAATATTTTCAAGTGCTGGCATTAAAGACTGTCACCTTTAAACCTTTAATCTTAAAAGGTCACCATAATGCAAAGGCCACGAAAGACACAATGGTAAAAAGTGAAAGCTTACAATGCTCTCATATTGTCAGATAACACCTCCAGGAAAATCAGTCCTGTTACTATTTGTTACAAAATGACTTCTTAAGTATCAAATCTAGTGGGTGGTTCTGGAGATGTGAATTCACTTTTCTCTGCTCTACTCATTTTCTCCCTCTAAATACAAATAAATATCCTGGAAATTATTCATCAGAAAATATAATAAAAGAACTCTGAAACTTGGAAAAAAGAAGGTCACTGACTAGGGACCTCAGAATTTGAAGAACAACAATATGGTGAGTCCTCTAGCTTTCCGTTTATCTCCCTTGTACCCTGGACTGGGCTTCAGAGAGGCTACAACCCCAAAACACCAACAGGAAGAGCCTGCTCCCTATGGCCAAAGGTTCAGAAAAGGGGAAGCCCAATAGAGTCCCTATAAAGAGCCCCAGCCCCTGGGGCACCACTGGTCTGTCTGATCTGGAGGTAGCAGCAGTGAAGTCCTGGCCTGACCTTATTATATATCTGACAAAAGACTAGTATCTAGAATGTATAAAGAATTCTCAAAATGCAATAGCAAAAGTCAAAACAAAGCAAAGCAAAACAACAAGAACAACAAAAATCCAGTTGGAAAATGGGAAAAAGACAAGAAGAGATATTTCATCAAAGATTGTATGTAGGTGGCAAGCATATGGAAAGATGTACAACATCATTAGCCATTGTTATTGTTAGCTATTGTACTTGTTCTTCAGTCACTAAGTCGTGTCTGACTTTGGAACCCCATGGACTGCAGCACACCAGGCTCCTCTGTCCATCACCATCTTCCTGAGTTTGCTCAAATACTCACGTCCATTGAGTCAGTGTCACGTCCATTGAGTCAGTGATACCATCCAAACATTTCATCCTCTGTTGCCCCCTTCTCCTCCTGCCTTCAGTCTTTCCCAGCATCAGGCTCTTTTCCAATGAGTCAGTTCTTTGCATCAGATGGCCAAAGTATTTGAGCTCCAGCTTCAGCACCAGTCCTTGCAAGGAATATTCATGGTTGACTTTCTTCAGGTATGACTGGTTTGATCTCCATGCTGTCCAAGGGACTCTCAAGAGTCTTCTCCAACACCACAGTTCAAAAGTGTCAATTCTTAGGCACTCAGCCTTATTTATGGGCCAACTCACACACACACACACACACACACACACACACACACATATATATAAGATTACTGGAAAAACCATAGCTTTGACTATATGGACTTTTGTTGGCAAAGTGATGTTTCTGCTTTTTAAAACACTGTCTAGTTTTGACATAGCTATTAGAGAAATGCAATTAAAACTAGGCTGATGAGGATACAGACAAAACTGAATCACTCATACATAGCTGGTGGGAGTATAAAATGGTACGGTGATTATGGGGGAAAAAAATGTTTGGTGGTGCCTTTTAAAATTAAAAATGGACTTTTCATATGACACAGCAGTTCTTTTAGGCATTTATCCCAGAGCAATGAAAATCTATTCTCATGGCAGAAACTTGTACATGGATGTTCCAAGTGTACTTCAATAAGTGAATGTTTAAACAAACTGCAGTGCATCCATAACATGGAATAATATTCAGCAATTTTTAAAAAGTCAATCGCAAAAGGACACATACTGCACGGTTTCTTTTATATAATATTCAAGCAATATGAATATTATCAAGATCAAGAAGTGATAAGTGGTGGCCAGTAGTTAGGGATGGTGTGAAGGGATGGGTGCCGCTATATAGGAGCAGAAGGAAGGAGTCTTGTGATGATGGTACAGGTAAGCATCTTGGTTGTGTTGATTTTATGAAACTGCAGGTGAGAAAACTGCATAGAACTACACTTATGCATGCAATGCATGCATACACACACACACACACACACACACTTAAAACGCGTGTATAGCTGGTGAAACCTGAGTAAGCTTCATGGATTATACCAGTGTCCGTTTCCTGGCCTTTATATTGTACCACAGTTAGGCAAGATATTATCACTGGGGAGACCTGGGGAAAAGGTCCACAGTACTTTCCTGTATATTTGCTTATCACGTCCTATAATTATAATCTATAACTATCATATTATATTCAAGTCAGTTTAGTCACTCAGTCATGTCCAACTCTTTGCGAACTCATGAAACACAGCACACCAGGCCTCCCTGTCCATCACCAACTCCCAGAGTTTACCCAAACTCATGTCCATTGAGTCGGTGATGCCATCCAACCATCTCATCCTCTGTCACCCCCTTCTCCTTCTGCCCTCAATCTCTCCCAGCATCAGGGTCTTTTCCAAAGAGTCAGCTCTTTGCATCAGGTGGCCAGAGTATTGGAGTTTCAGCTTCAGCATTAGTCCTTCCAATGAACACCCAGGACTGATCTCCTTCACAATGGACTGGTTGGATCTCCTTACAGTCCAAGGGACTCTCAAGAGNAATCCCTCCCAGCATCAGGGTCTTTTCCAAAGAGTCAGCTCTTTGCATCAGGTGGCCAGAGTATTGGAGTTTCAGCTTCAGCATTAGTCCTTCCAATGAACACCCAGGACTGATCTCCTTCACAATGGACTGGTTGGATCTCCTTACAGTCCAAGGGACTCTCAAGAGTCTTCTCCACCACAGTTCACAATCATCAGTTCTTCGGCACTCAGCTTTCTTCACAGTCCAACTCTCACATCCATACATGACCACTGGAAAAATCATAGCCTTGACTAGATGTACCTTTGTTGGCAAAGTAATGTCTCTGCTTTAGTATGCTGTCTAGTTTGGTCATAACGTTCCTTCCAAGGAGTAAGCGTCTTTTAATTTCATGGCTGCAATCACTATCAGTAGTGATTTTGGAGCTCAAAAAATATAAAGTCAGCCACTGTTTCCACTGTTTCCCCATCTATTTCCCATGAAGTGATGGGACCAGTTGCCATGAATCTTCTTTTTCTGAACGTTGAGCTTTAAGCCAACTTTTTCCCTCTCCTCTTTCACTTTCATCAAGAGGCTTTTTAGTTCCTCTTC